>JASSUY010008241.1:0-27155 GCA_032466535.1 Forpus xanthops | reverse complement strand
TCTAAGGTCTCCCCTTCAGGAGCCTTCTCCTCTCCATGCTGCCCCAGCCCAGCTCTCAGCCTGGCTCCAGAGCAGAGTTGGGCATCACAGGAGAGAGCTTTGGCTTCATCTGAATGCTGTGTCCTTTCCTGATTTCTTCTCCTGTCCAAAAGCATCAAAAAGATATAAATCTCGATTATGGTATGGGCTCGGATAAGCCTCTGCTCATCTGTCGGGGCACTGTTCTGCTGCCAGTGCCCCCATTCCTGCCCTGGTGCCATGTGTGGATACACACACAGTGACCTGAGGTGGCATAGCTCTGGGATGGGGATGAAAGGAGACTGACACAGCATGAAGCATTCAGGGCTTCCACCCTGCTCCTGTTTGCTGAGGCACCACGGCGTTCAGCTTGGCATTAACCAGCATCATGGGAGGAGAGGAGCTGGGATCAGGGAGGAGAGGAGCGGGATCAGGGAGGAGAGGAGCGGGATCAGGGAGGAGAGGAGCAGGATCAGGGAGGAGGGAAGCGGGATCAGGGAGGAGAGGAGCGGGATGAGAGTGCCAGTCCCGGCCCCTGGCTGATGCAGGGCAGGTCTCCGGGCTCACAGCGCCTCTGCTCTGCCGCAGGCGACACTCGTACCGGACAGGACAAGACATCGCCAACTGCGGGACCTGCCGGGACTGCGCCTGCATCATCTACAGGTACGAGCCCGCCCCCGCTCCCTGTCCATTTCCGGGGGACCCCGGCTCTCCTGCTGGGGCTCCGGGACAGAGGTATGGGGGATGCTGCTGGGGAGGGACGGGACCCGCCTGTGCCCATCTTCTGTCCCTGTGGTTGCAAGGGGCTGCAGGGTCTCGCCCTGTGCACACCCAAGCCATCCCTGGGGACATGGCACTAACACAGACACAGCTTTCCCTCTGTTGTCCCTCCTTGTGCCAGAAACACCTCCAGCACCTTAGGGCACAAACCCGACTGCATGGGGTCAGCAGAGACCTCCTGAGCCAGGTCCTGACCCTGGCAAAGGCCGTTGCACAGAGCCCAAAAGAAGAGGTGCCGGAGCACATGGGGGTATCTGCTGTCCCTGTGGCATTGAGGCCAGCACGGGGCTCGCTGTCCCTGGAGCTGCCGGGTGTGATGTGGATGTGGGCACCCCACGGCTGTGTCCGTGTGGATGCAGGCACCCCACGGCTGTGTCCATGTGGACACTCCACTGGGTGTTGCGGAGCTGGGGTCCCCCACACCACCCCCAGCCCATGGGCCTCTGCCACAGCTTGTCCTTTCCGCTGGGAGCAGCTGGGGACAGCCAGTGTCCTGCAGGGGAGGTGAGAGGAGCTGACAGTGCTTCCCATGCGCGATGCCACGTGCGGAGCCATCACACGCTGCAGCACCTGCTGATCCCTTAGGATGTGTTGATCCATGGGGAAGCAGCCCAGCACAGCCAGCAAGGCTGCGGGAATGCCAGGGGGCTCAAGCACTCCCAGGAAGCCTCAGGGCTGCAGTGGGGGCACAGCCCTCGCTTCACCTGCAGACAGACCCAGGGCACCCAGTTCACCCTTGCATCCCCAGTGGGGGACTGGTGGGCAGCAGCACAGCCCTCGCATGCCCAGGGCTGGATCAAGACTGCAGGGGGTCCCCCCTTCACACAGCAGAGATTCAGGATCCCCTCTCTGAGCTGCTGCTCACGCTCCGGGGGTGCAGCCTAGCACATGGAGGGGTTCTGGGTCAGAGGTCCCGGGGTCACCGTGTGCCCCTGCAAGGGGACATCCTGCTGGCATGTCCTATAGGCAGCTCCTGCCCATCACCCATCCCAAGCTGCAGTCCTGCTGTGCATTGGGGTCTTGTGCTGGGCACGTGGCATCTGCTGTGCCAGAGCATCCTGGGGTCCCTCCTGCCACAGGGATAGGGAAACAGCTCTTGACCTGGTGCAGGAGGGCTTTCCGGATAAGCCACCCTCAGCTGCCCTCCTGCACATTCCCCATCCATCCTCAGAGCCTGCTGCTGCCTCTGCCTTTCTCTTGAGCTTGGCTGTGTTGTTCCCCATTCCACCTCCTCCAGAGCTCCTTCACCAGAGAAGCTGTGGCTGCCCCATCCCTGGCAGTGCTCAAGGCCACGTAGGATGGGTCTTGGGGCAAGCTGCTCTAATGGAAGGTGTCCCTGCCTGTGGCAGGGTTGGAACTGGAGCAGCTTTAAGGTCCTTTCCAACTGAAACCATTCCATGGCTCCATGATAAAAACTCCCCAAGGGGCACTGTGTTCCCCAGGCTCCCACCGGTGGCTACTCCTGTGCAAGGCCCCTTCATGTGGGTTCAGCCATTCCCAGCAGCCACAGGCATCCCAGCAGCACTGCAGCAGGATGGGTCCTGCACCCCCATCCCCATGCATCCCAGCAGCACTGCAGCAGGATGGGTCCTGCACCCCCATCCCCACGCATCCCAGCAGCACTGCAGCAGGATGGGTCCTGCACCCCCATCCTCATGCATCCCAACAACCCTGGGAGGGCAGTGGGGCTCCCAGGACATGTCCTGGCAATGTGCATAGGGCTGAGCATGGGCGGAATGCAGGGAGGGAGGTGCAGTGGGGCACAAACTCATGGATGGGTCCATGCAGGGACACTGACACTGTCTCCCCCATTCCCACAGTGTGGAGCACGATTTCCGGCAGCAGGAGGGCCGCTTCCAGCGCGTGCTGAGCCATATGGATGGGGATGTGGCCCCTGGTTCCCCGGAGGCAGTGGTGGGCACCACAGTGCCGCCGCGCCAGGAGCCATCACCAGGGCTGAGGCCGCCCGTGAAGGTGGACCCCAAGAAACCCCGGCGGAAATGCTTCTGGTTCCTGTGAGCGGGCCAGGCCCAGTCCTGAGCCTGCCCTGTCCCCTGCTCCAGCAGGGGTTGGTTTCACCAGCTTTTCTATTTCCAACCCTTGGTTCAGAGCAATGAAGCCCCTGTGGAACCAACCAGTGTGTAATGCGGGTGTGTGACCTGGTGTGGCACCATCTGTGTGACCAGGGCAAGGGGCCGGGGCCGGTGTGCGATGGGAGCTCAATAAATCCCACTGGGACACTATTTTTGTTACACTGTCTCCCCTGTGCACTTCTGTTGTGGGTGAGGATGAGGATGGGGCTCGGGGCTCTTCCCCTGCAGCGCTCACCCAGGCTCGGGGCTCCCCAGGTGCCACCACCAGCCGCAGTGCTCCCAATGCCCATCCCTGGGCCCCAGAGCAGGGGCTGCCCCCGTATCCGAGCAGCCCGCAGTAAACTTGAGCACCGAAGGTGCACCGGGACAATGTCCCTGTGAGGGAGGGAGGGCTGGGAAGGAAGAGCATCCCTCCCGCTGCCTCACCTCGGTCAGTTGGACAAGGACAAAGCAGGATGGCAAAGGGCACCCTTAGCCCGGGGAGGCTCAAGCCAAAGGGCTGAGGTGCTGTTCCGGATGCCCAACACCTCCCCGGCCACAGCACAGCACAGCACTGCCCCACGGCACGGCGCTTCCCCACGGCACAGCACTGCCCCACGGCACGGCGCTTCCCCACGGCACAGCACTGCCCCACGGCATGGATCTTCCCCACGGCACGGATCTTCCCCACGGCACGGAGCTTCCCCTCAGCACGGAGCTCCTCGACGGCACAACACTGCCCCACGGCAAGGAGCTCCTCCATGGCACAGCACTGCCCCACGGCACGGCGCTTCCCCATGGCACAGCATTTCCCCCCGGCACAGCGCTTCCCCAGGGCACGGCGCTCGTCCGCTACTGCCCAGCCCCATGGCTCTGTCCGGCTCCCGGAGCACGGGTCCCGGCTCCTCGTGTCCCGGAGCAGCTCGTCGGCCTCACACGAGCACACTGGCTCTGCCCTCACGTCCCATCGGTGCCCCTGGAGCCACCCGGGCCACAGCTCCTGCCCCTCCTTCCTGCTGGATCGGTGCTGGAAGCAGGGGCCGAGCAGAGCTCTGACCTGCCCACACCTCCATGGGGTGTCCCCGCTCCTCCCTTCCATGTGATCTTGGCGCACGAACCTGTGACGGTTCACCGGCTCCAGCCGCCTGATTCCTATGGAGCACAGCCCGAAGCCCTCCTCTGCTTCCCAAAAGGGGCTTCCATCCCCTCGGGCACTGCCTGCTCCTCCTAATGCCCCCCGTGCTCCAGAGCTGCTCCCGGCGCGGCTCCCCTTCCCTCCCGCATCCTGCCGCGTCCAGCGGGACAGGAGCTGAGCGCTGGGCACAAGGACCCTCCGCAGCGGCCCCATCCTGTGCAGGCAGTGGGACCGGAGCTGAGCGCTGGGCACAAGGACCCTCCGCAGCGGCCCCATCCTGTGCAGGCAGCAGCCCCGGGGCGCGCGCGGTGGTGGCGGCACTCACCCGCAGGGAGTTCTCCCGGTCCAGGACCATCACCCTCCGGGTGATGCGGTGCAGGATGCGCTCCAGGACCAGGCGGACGTGCTGCTTCACCTGCACCTGCGAGGGAAGAGGCCTGAGCAGCGGGGCCGGGAGGGAGCGGACGAACGGCGGCATCGGGGCAGGGCTGATGGGAGCCGCGACACCGGCACACGGTTCCTGCAGTCCCGGGGCTGCGGGCTCCAGCCACGTGTGCCCAGCACAGGGCAGTTACTGCTGCCACCGGGGGACAGCGAGCAGGGAGGCTGTGAGTGTCTGCGGTAGCTGAAGGGCACCCGCAGCGCCCTGAGCAGCGGGACGGGACAGCTCTGCTCCAGCCATGGGCTCCGGGGCCACTGAACGATCCGCAGCAGTGCTGCAGCTCCAGGCATGGAGGCAGCTCAAGCCCAGTTCCCAAGCTTTTCCTCCTGCTGCCTGGGATCCCCAATGCCAGGGAACTAAACCATGCTCACTGCCGCTCGCCCACAGGACATGGTGGCACGTCTCTCAGTGCAGCTGTACTGTAGGTTTGATCTCCAGACTCCTTGGGGGGCCCAGAAAGGGACCCCAAAGCATTGTCCAGCCTTGAAGGGATGGAAATGGAGGAAGCATCCTCGGAGGCAGACCATAGATCCTCTGCTTTCCCTGCCACAGGACCTGCAGCCCCACCGGGGTTTGTGGGGTGAGACGTGGGTGAGCACACTGGTGGCACAGGGGCATGGCCCCACACTAGCTGCAGATAAGCCTGGGATGGAGGGAGCACCCAGGCAACACGGGGCAAGGGGGTGGCTACTGAGGGATGGACACCCCAGGCACCCTGGTACATCAGCCTGGCACTGCAGTGACATAACCCAGCATCCCCCAGTGCTGCCTTACCCTTCCTGCGCTCCTGTGCACCAATAGAAGCAGCCTTCATCTCTGGCCCTGCTCTGCCAGACCTGCTCCAGCACCGCAGCCATGTCCGTGTGCCCCGAGCAGCAAGGTGTGCTCCAGCACCTGCCCCTCACCCATGCACCCGCTGGTGCACAGCACAGTACCAAGTCCATGGGGGTCCAGACCCCACCTTAGGGCAGGACAGGGGGTGCTGGGGGCTCCCAGCAAGCCCAGAACTCTGCGGAACCCAACCCCACTGGTCCCACACTGCAGCATCACTTCAGCATCATTGGCTCCAGGGACTGTGTAGGTTTGTCACCACAGTGGGATGCAGATCAACCTCCTGGACCCTCACACCATGTGTCAAGCACCGGAGCCTGGCACAGTACTCACCAGATCCTGGTGCTGTGTCTCGCCTGCACCGGGTTGGGCCTCCAGCTCCTTCGCTCTCTGCAATGAACAGATCCTGGGATGTGGGGCTGATGCCAGCACAGACAGTCCTGTCCCATGGGAGGCATCAAGGATGGGCCACATCTGGGCACTCAGGCACCCACAGCAGCATCATGCCCGGGGCAGCAGGGTTTGTCCCTTTGGCACTGGGCTCTGAGGCACGGTCTGCTCCCTGCCGGGGGCACGTTCGGGGCCACTGCTGACTCTGGAGAGCAGCGCTGCCCAGGGACCTCCTCCCTGTCCTCAGCATCCTCCCGGTGTACAGGGCAGGGACAGTGAGAGGCACAGTTGGTGATGCAGCCCCTGCTCCTCCGGCCCTGGGTTTCCCCATTCCTTGGGAACTCAGTGGAGAGCAGCTGAGGTGGAAATCAAACAGGATTTTTCCCCCTCGTGGGCAGGTTCCCCGTGGGACGGTGGCCACCAACAGCCCCCTTTGACTTTGGGTGACCAACATCAGCCCCAACCACACCATGGCTTGTAGCTCGTGCTTAACCCTCCTCAAAGGGTTTTTCCAGGTCACTGTGAGGTGGTGGCTGGAGAGGGAAAGGAGGAGCCGAGGGGATGGGATTTACCTTCTGGGCCTGGTATAGCACCTCCAGGATGCTGCTGAGCAGCTCGAGGCAGGCCTCCTCCTCCTCCCCCTTCTCCACCAGGTCCTGCAGCAGTGGCACAGCCTCCTGCAGCAGCAGCTCTCGGCATTCTGCAGGCAATACAGAGGTGCTGGGGTGGTGGCAGCCAGCACCAGGAGCACTGAGGGCACCGGGAGCACCGGGGGCATGGGGGGCACCAGGAGCACCGGGAGCACCAGGAGCACCGGGGGCATCGGGGGCACCAGGAGCACCGAGGGCACCGGGAGCACCGGGAGCACCAGGAGCACTGGGAGCACCAGGAGCACTGGGAGCACCAGGAGCACCGGGGGCATCGGGGGCATGGGGGGCACCAGGGGCACCGGGAGCACCGGGGGCACTGGGGGCACTGGGCAGGGCAGGGACCAACAGGATGGACGGGACCAGCACAATGTCTGCAATGGGCTTCAACTCCCCTGCATGGAGCCACCACCTTCCCCCTCCATGGAGTGGGTTTTGGAGCAACACTGAGTCCTGGTGGGAAGGCTCCAGGGAGGGAATCCACTGCCCCATCACACAGCTAAAGGCCAGTCAACCCAAGCAAGCCTCATCTGAACCTGGTTTGCTTCAGCTCCACAGTGGACTTCATTCTGCTTCCCTGCTCTGCTGAGGGTGCTTCAGATTGGACAGACAGAGACTCCTTCCGCTGGGAGACCCTTTAAGCTGGGCACCAGCTGGGCAAACCAGGGCTTCTGCTGCTGAATCCATGAAAAACCTGCTCATCCCACTGCATCCTACCCTGGACTCTGGAGGTACCCGGCACTGTGACCTTGTCCTCAGCACCAGGGAGCCAGGGAGGCTCCCAGCCCCTTACACTGCTTGTCACAGAACCAAAGATTGGTTTGCATTGAAAGGAGCTTAGAACTCCTCCAGCTCCACCCCTGCCACAGGGCTGTCACACATCACCCTCCACTAGAGCAGCTTGCTCCAAGCCTCGTCTTGGACACTGGCCTTGGGCACACAACCTGGCCTTGAGCACTGCAGGGATGGGGCAGCCACAGCTCCTCTGGGCACCCTGTGCCAGCGCTCAGCACCTCCCAGGGAACAGCTTCTGCCTCAGAACTCATCTCAGCCCCCCCTCAGGCAGTTAAAGCCATTCTCCCTGTGCTGTCCCTCCATCTCTTGTCCTGAGCCCCTCTCCAGGTTTCCTGCAGCCCCTTTAGGCCCTGGAGCTGCTCTGAGGTCTCCCCTTCAGGAGTCTTCTCTTCTCCAGGCTGCCCCAGCCCAGGCCTGGCTCCAGAGCAGAGCTGCACCAGTCCTTGCAGCAGCTCCGTGGTTCACTCCATAGCCCTGGCTGCACCCAGTGAGTGTCTGGGCATTGTGTCCCCCCTACAGAGCCACATGGGCAGCACAGGTAGAGCAGGATCGCTGCGGCAGGGACTCATTCCCATTCTATCCCATTCCATGGCCTTCCCAGGGGCTCAGCCCCGGCTCCCCCTTTCCCCTCTCACCATAGGACTGGAAGGCTTTGCTGTGGACGATGTCGCTCAGGGACTGCAGCTTCTGCCTCAGCAGCCGCCGCGGTGGCAGGTTCCCAATGAAGTCCCGCAGCAGCGCCCTGCGGAGGAGCGTTGGGACCCGCGGCTGCAGGCTTTGCACTAAGGGCACCAGCCCGCATCCCTGCCGGCAGCTCCCGGGGGGGTCACCGCGTGGGGATGGGGCAGAGGCGGCTGCGGCAGCTTGGGGGTGGCGGGGGGGATGAGGACCCTACCCCAGCACGGAGGAGTCGAGGATCCCACATACATCCTCGAGGATGGAGGGCAGGTACTTCAGGGCCGCTCCCTGCAGGGACACAGAGGCACTGCCCGCACTGCCGCACTCAGGACACTGCGGGCAGGGGGTGATCCGGTCCCTGGCAGCCCTCAGGCTGCGGGTGCTGCGCCAGAGCCATCCCTGTGCCGCCCCTTTGGTTAAAGCAGCAGCCTGGGCACCATCCCCAGAGAATGGCACCGCATGGGGAGCGCCTTCCTCCTGCTGTGCCACCCCAAACCACTGAACCCTGTCACCTGCCTCGGCCATGGCAGCCGGCACAACCGGCTCCAGCCCCTGCTGTGACACAAGGACACAAACCCCTGCAGTGCGATGGAGGGTGCGATGGGGTGTGCAGGGCCCTGCCATGCTGCTGTAGCCCCCAGCACTGCGGGGGGTTTCCTGCTTTGGGAACAGCAAACACCAACCACGGACTGCTCTGCACTAAAACCACGGTCATCGCATCCACGATGTGACTGAGCAGCATAAATGATGCACCGACATCTGCGCGTCCCCAGTTTCCTTGGTCCTTCTTGGCCTTCCCAGGCCTCAACCCGCAGCCAGGGACCCTCCGGCCTCCAGGTGCAGCGGGGGAGGCCACACAGACTCCTGCCCTTCAGTATCATTGTGGGAGCTCCGCTGCCTGAAGATCCATCCGATGCTCTCCTGAAGGAGGTGGCTCACAGCCCCTGAGCTACCTCCCGAGGCAGAGACTCTTCAAGTTTGGACTCTCCGGGGGGGTTTCCCCAAGGATCAGCCCTTTGAGCATCCACCACTGCCTCCTGCCCTCTCCAGACAGGGAGTCTGCAGCTCCATGTCCCAGCTCTGCCCCAGGAGGGAGGGTCTGCCCTGCCCTTGGGATCCCACCAAAAGCTGCCCATGCACTCACTCCCTTCACTGGGGCCTCTCCAGCTCCACTGCATGGACACCCAGCACAGGGGCACCCAGGGACTTACACTGTGGCAAAGGACATTTGCTGGCGCCTTCTCGAGCCCCTTCCAGGTCATTCCTACCTCTGGGCATTCCCTGACCACTACCAGGCACAATCGTCCGTGTCCCAGCAGAACAAGCCCCAGGTCCCAGCCCGTCTCCAGTCCCGGAGCATCTCTGTGTCTCCCCACACCTCGGTTGGCTCCTGGCACAGCTGCATCCCAGACACAGGTTTCCCCCGCTCCCAAGTGTCCTCTGCCTCCTGTGCAGCACTTCGGCATGCAGCTGGTGGATCCGGCTGCACTTGCATGCCCATGGCTGTAATGTGCCATCACCACCACCACTATCCTGACCCACCGGAGCCACTGCAGGTTTGCCTCTTCCCGCCCTCCCCTGCCTGCACCATGGTTCCACTCAGGCTGTGTTCGCAGGAACTGCTCCCTGCAGCCCTGATCACGGTGCTAGGAGCTGAGGGAGCTGCAGCGTTTCCATAGCAGAGCCTCTGGAGCAGCAGCACTGAGACGGAAATCAGGACAAGATGCTCTTTGGATGGGAGGGGGTAAAGAGGGACCGTCCTGCTCCTCCCCAGCAGGGCGGCTGCTGCCTTCAGGCTGCTTGGTTAAGTTATAAGGGGTTAACTGGGGCTGCCACGCAGTAACGCAACACAGGAGCTGCAGCTCGTCCAAGGTGTGGTGGGATCCCCATGCGCCTCCCTCCATCCCGGGCAGCATCCTCACCCTGGCACAGCACCAAAGCAACACCAGCCAGCCCCAGCCCCAGCTCCTGCCTCCTCTCCCTGATTGACAGCATGGAGCACACGTGCATCCATCTCATTCTCCACTTGGATCTGGCCCCACACCATCACACGGACACAGGGCGGACCTCAGCACCAGAGGCTGGTAAAAGACACGGCCATGCCCCGGGGCCCTGCAGTGCCCAAAGCACCGCTCCTGCTCCTCCTGAGCTCCCTGGAGCCGGGCCCCAGAGCAGAGGTGGGTCTGGTCCAGCTGCAGGGCCGGGATGAGCACCAGGAGCCTTCCCAGGACCCTCCTCCCAGCACTCAGCAGCAGCACTGTGCTGTGACAAAGCCCCAGCGCAGCCCCAGGCACCAGCACAGTGCGGGTCTGGGGCCTCGGGGGGGCTCAACCTGGGGAGGCACAAATGGGGACCCTGGGGAGGGCCGGAACATGCAGGGGCAGCAGCTCCCACCACCCCCTGCACATGGGGCTCTGCACGGCCGGTGTCACCCGGCACAGGCACAGCGGATGCCACTGCAGCACCATCCGCCCCAGCACGCACCGGCACTGAGCCCCCAGCACCCGTACCTGGGACAGCAGCGTAGGGCCCTCCATCGGGGACTGCATCAGGTGGTTCAGGCACAGGAAGAACCGCTGCAGCGAGCGCTGGAACTCAGCATTCTCCTTCCCCTCATAGAGCCTGCAACAGCCAGAGGCACACGGGGCAGGCTCGGCGTGCCCGTGATCACGGGGGTGAATACCCCAACAGAGGATGCTCTGCTCAGGACCCCTGGGACCCCCATTTACCACACTCCTTGGGGACACTTTCCGTAGGTGCGTGCAGCAGCAGGACCCAGCACAGCCGCTGCTGGGCACCAGTGCCTGATGTGTGCACAGTGACCCGTACCAACGGCTGCTATCACAGGTACCCCTCACACGCACTACATATGGACTCTTTGGGTTTCAAATAGACTTGTTCACAGCCCTGAAAGCCCAGAGTTTAGCTCTGGGGCAGCAGTGAAGGGGGGACGTGGGGCAGCAGTGCAGGAGGGACGTGGGGCAGCAGTGAAGGGGGGACGTGGGGCAGCAGTGAAGGGGGGACGTGGGGCAGCAGTGCAGGGGGGACGTGGGGCAGCAGTGCAGGGGGGATGTGGAGCTGCTGCAGCAAGGCGAGAGGAGGCCATGGAGCTGCTGTGACTTGGAGGATTTCATCAAGAAAACAGGCCCAGCCCTTGAGCTAAACACATATATATACACACATACACGCATACACACACATATACACACACATACACACACACACACACACACATATATGCACACATACACATACATACACATACACACATACACACACATACACACATACACACACACACACATACACGCACACACACACACACACATACACACGTGCACACACACGCATACACACACACACACACATACACACACACATACATCCCCCCCAACATTGGGCTCTAAGGTCTCCCTAAGGAGCCTTCTCCAGGTTGAACCAGCCCAGCCCTCCCCGCCTGGCTCCGGAGCAGAGCTGCTGCCTCATGGCCTCCTCTCCCTTCCCTGCTCTGCCAGGGGAGGGTCAGTGTGGCACCAAGGAGAGCCCCCGCAGCCCGGACCGCGGCGAGAGCTGCTGGGGACCCCAGTGACATCCCCATGGAGGGGCCCACTGAGGACACTCACAGCTGCAGGGTCCGGGCTGCACAAGCAGGTTGGGGGGGGACAGGGGCGAAGGGGTAGCACTGGCAGGGCACCGGGGGGCACGGGGACAGGGGAGGGGATGAGCAGGTGCGTGCTGGAGCTGTGGGGGGATTTGGCTGCAGGAGCAGGGGCTGAGCAAGGGGCTGTGAGCAGTGATGGGGTGCAGAGGGGGGCCATGGGTACTCCCATGTGTGGGACGAACTATGGGGTGACAGCAGGACCTCCAGGAACCCCCCCGCCCCAAGCGCAGCAGAAGCAGAAGTGGCTGCAGGAACTGGCAGGGAGGAAGCAGTGAATGGGGATCGTGTCAGCGCGTGCCACCAGGCCCCAGGTCCCTACCCGAGCATGGGGGGCTCGGAGTCACCATGATGTGGGGACGGGCACAGGGAGCTCCTCCATCCCTGCCTGCCCTGATCCTGATCCCTGGAGGTGTAGTGCAGCATCTCACGCTCCCACACCTCCTGCCCAGACCAGGCAGCCCCTTCCCCAGGCAGTGACCGTGGAGCTGCCCATGGGCTCCTGATCCCACTGAGCTCCCTCCCATCACCCTCATCATCCTGCTTGAGCTGCCAGCGGCACACCCCGAAACAGATGCAGCATCTGCAGCAGCTTACTATAATTACAGCTAATTCCTTTCAATCACAGATGTGTACAAATTGTAGCAGCATTTAAAGCATCAGAAGATCTGAGGCGCTCTTGTTATTGCGGTTGAGATCGCCAAGATAAAGGGAAGAGGAATGAAAGCCCTGACTGTCTGCAGGGAGCGCTTTGTGCCAGCCCTAATTCACAGGGTTGGGTGCTCCATCTCCTTCACTTCCTGTGCCAGCAGCTCTGCAAGCGGGGATTTCCCCTGTGCTGAGGAGGGAGATCCCTCCATCGGATGCTGAAGCACCCCAGAGCCCCGGAGGGATCCCCTGGGAAGGGCTGCGTGGGGCGGGAGGGTGATGGGAAGGGCTCTGTCCGACCTGGCAGCAGGAGCTGCACACATCTGCGGGCGCGATGGAGCGGACGGAGCAGGGGCAAAGGGGGCTCCGAGGGGCCTGGGGCTGCCAGAACCCTCTTCAGCTCCTCCCCGTGCGCAGGGCACAGAGCACCGGAGGGACCCCCAGCGCGGGCGCAGTGCTCAGGACCCGGGGCAGGAGCAGCCCCGTGCTCCCACCGACCACCGGCAGAGCCCGAGCCATTCACTGCTCCCTGGGCACAGTTCAGCTTTCGGCGCTGCGTACTGGGAAAGAAAGAGGAAGGTGACTGCGGCTTCTGGTAACGGCAGTAGTGCCTGCAGCCCGCGCACGGCCTGGCCCACCTCCTCCTGCCGCGCACGGTCCTGTTCTGCCA
This sequence comes from Forpus xanthops, assembly GCA_032466535.1. Lineage (NCBI taxonomy): Eukaryota > Metazoa > Chordata > Aves > Psittaciformes > Psittacidae > Forpus > Forpus xanthops. The sequence goes on along the minus strand of JASSUY010008241.1, from coordinate 14,391 downwards.
TCACATACGGGAACAGGAGCCCCATCGCCGTGGGGAACAAGTGAAACCAGGTCCTGTGAGAGCTCTGGAGGCCGCAGGCAGGGAGCTGGGACCTGTCCTCGGCACCAAGGAGCCAGGGAGGCTCCCAGCCCCTTACACTGCTTATCTCAGAACCACAGGCTGCTTTGCACTGAAGGAAGCTTAAAGCCCCTCCAGCTCCACCTCTGCCACAGGGCTGTCACACATCACCCTCCACTAGAGCAGCTTGCTCCAAGCCCCATCTTGAACACTGGCCTTGGACACACAACCTGGCCTTGAGCACTGCAGGGATGGGGCAGCCACAGCTCCTCTGGGCACCCTGTGCCAGCGCTCAGCACCTCCCAGGGAACAGCTTCTGCCTCAGAGCTCATCTCAGCCTCCCCTCGGGCAGTTAAAGCCATTCCCCTTGGCCTGGCCCTGCAAGCCCTTGGCCAAAGCCCCTCTCACAACGCCCATTGAGCTTGTGCTGAGCCAGGACAAGGAGGTTGCTGCCCAGGCTCCCCATCCCCCATGCCTGGGGCAGGCACCAGGGATGCTCCCATGGCACAGGGACCCCATGGAACCCATTCTGTCCTCCCCTGCAGGCCCCATCACCAGGGGATGATGCTCTGGCACACGTGGCATCAGCACCAGGAGAAGCGGCATCAGCACCGGGGGAAGCAGCACCAGCACCAGGAGAAGGGTGCCAGCACCAGGAGAAGGAGCACTAGCACCAGGAGAAGGAGCACCAGCACCAGGAGAAGGAGCACCAGCACCAGGAGAAGGAGCACCAGCACCAGAAGGGTACCAGCACCAGGAGAAGGAGCACCAGGGTAAGCAGCACCAGCACTTACTGAGCAAAGAGGTGCCGGGAGCGGACTATGAACTTGAAGATGTACTCCAAGGCCTTGAAGGTGCGCAGGAGCAGGTCGCAGGGCTTGCCTTGGCTCACCTGCTCCACATACTGCATCAGCACCGAGAGCAGCTTCCTGTGGGATGGGACATGTGTGGCCGGGGCTCAGCCAAGCAGTCTTTGAGATGGCCCCTGGGCTGTGGCTCAGTTCCCACCAGCACTTTCCACACACCATCCCCATCCTCCCCGTTCCCCCTGTCCCATCCCCATCCCTCCCTGTCCCTGCTGTCCCATTCCCACGTCCCGGCTCCATGCTCCATGCCACAGCCACCAGGTACCCACTTGTACGCAAGCGTGGCACTGAAGTGCTGGCGGATGTAGGCCTCCAGGATGGTGTTGAAGTGCTGGAACTTCCTGTCAGCCACCAGCCCCACGATGAAGACCTGGGGACAGGGGACACGGCTCGGGATGAGTAGCAGGGTGCTGGGACATGACCCCCATAGGGGCTGCTGGGGCCACACAGCCCCTGCCCGCCCCGCGCTGCCAGCATGTGCAGAGCACCGAGCTGGAAAGCCCAAAGTGATCCTGAGCCCAGCGGCACAGGACACTTCATGGGCAGCTGGTGCAGAGCTTGGACCATCACCAGCCCATGCATTGTGTCCTCCAGCGACCCTCCCCTTGTCCCATCTCTGGGGTCACTCTTGTCTTGGTGCAGGAGAAACACCTTTGGCTCTTTCTGGGGTTGTCCCCTGTAGGGACAGTGTCCCACAGAGCCATAGCACTGCCTGTGCCATAGAGCTGGGCTCTATGGGCTCAGGGCACTGCGGTGGAACTGGGGGCACTGCACAGCTCTGAGCGCTGGTCAGGTCAGTGACCCATCACAAACCTGCCCTGGTCTGACCCAAGCCCATCCTGCACTGTCAGTGGATCAGAGCCATGCTCAGCACACGGGGGGATGCCGGTCCCACTCACCAGAGCATCAAAGACAAGTGTGTCATAGACATCCGTGTCTGAGTGCTCCATCATGATGGAGAACAAGGCATCCAACGTGTCCTGGAGGAACTGACAAGACAGGAGGACTGTGAGCACAGGAGCAGAGAGGGGAAGAGGCGGGAGGGCAGACCCCAGCACGGGGAGTGGGGAAGGTCCCAGCTCTACCTTGATGACCTCCCCTCCATCCACGGTCATCAGCTTCTGGAGGTTCTCGGAGAGGAGCCTGGGATTGGAGCGCCACTTGAGCAGCCCCAGGAGATTGACTGTGGGAGGAACGGGAGCGTCAGCACAGCTTCACCTGCTCCAGACCCGGATGGAGCAACCCCGACTCCCAGTGCCACCCTCAGTGCCAAGGACAGCCACAGACATGGGAGAGGCCCCATCACAGGGGATGCGGTGCTGCCCCAGGCCAGGAGAATCACAAACTGCTTTGTGTTAAAGCTCATCCAGCTCCAACCCCTGCCATGGGCAGAGACACCTCCCACCGGAGCAGGGTGCTCCAAGCCCTGTGTCCAACCTGGCCTTGAACACTGCAGGGATAGAGCATCCAGCCAGGAAGCCGCAGCTTCCCACAGTGACTGCTGCAGCCCTGAGGCAGGAGCACGCCTGGAACACTTGGAGCCCAACGTTGTCTGTTCCCATTCCCCTGCCTCGGAAAACTGAAGTGCTGCTGAGGCTCAGGAGACCACGGAGCCAAAGACAGCTCTCACCCCAATGAGGAAAGGAAAATGGGAAACCTTCTGAATTACAGCCTGGAGAGATGGAAACGCAGAGCTGCAGCACAGCACGTCCCAAGATCCCATCGGAGCAGCACAGAAGCCTGGGTGGCCCTGACCACTTCAGATGGTGCTTCAGTGCTCTCCATCCCAGCGCTGCCGGTGTTCCCAGCATCCTCGTGCAACGGGAGCATCCTGGCGCAGCTCCCGGCTGCCAGAAGCGCGGTCCAGAAGCCAGGACTCACCGTTTTGGGTCAGTTTGGTGGAGCAGATCACTGTGGAGATCTGGAAGCTGTCCCGCACAGACACGGCCAGGCCGGACGTGCCACTGCTCACACGGAAGGAGCCGGAGAGGAGCCTGGGTTCTGACGGGCCCCGCACCGAGGGCAGAGCCAGGTACGCGCTGGCGTCCTCCAGCTTCCTGCTGTCCCCCTGCAGGGCAGAGCACGGCTCGCACGGAGCAGCCCCACAGGAGCCCCATGGGATGAGATCTGACCCCACACCATGTCCCTGTGCAGAGTGGCCCAGGGCAGGGGTTTGCAGAGCCACACATGGGTAATGGTGGTTCCCACTGATGGCATCCTCATGGATGGGATGTGGGAGCCATCCCAAGGGATGGCAGAGCCCTGTGCAGGCAGTGCAGGGTCTCATCCAACATCAGCCCCAACAGAACATCTCAGAGAGCTGTTCCCTGCCCATGCTCCACCAGGACCACTGACCAGCACAGTGCTGCATCCCAGCCAGTGGCATCCCGGGAGGGCGCAACAAGTGGCAGGAAGAAGAGCTGGTGACACAGAGGAGCCTGGGGCCGGGAATGAAGCCCACGGTGGAGCCATGCCACAGGGACAGACAAGGAGCTCAGCACCCGCCGGTCCCACGGCATCACCTCAGCAGCCCGATGTGGGACGCTCCCGTCACCAGCACCAGCTAGGCTCTCTCCACGGTGGCAAAACAACCTCTTTGTGTCCCTGCTCTCCAACTGAAGAGCTCACACCCCTTCCATGGGACAGCGCCGAGGCGGCGGCGCAGGGGCTGCCCCCGACGGCAGCGGTAGGTCCCGGAGGCGCGCGGTGCTCCTGCGACAGCGCGGGACGGGGAGACGGGACCGGGTCTGCAGCCAGGGCAGCACCTAAAGAACTGGGGGGGTGGCCCGAAAAGAGCAGGGAGGAGCGACAGACAACGACTTCAAATGTGAGCCGCTGCTCTGGAGCCAGGCTGAGAGCTGCGGGGAAGGAAGGCGCTGGGGAGACCCTGGAGCCGCTCCCAGTGCCTGAAGGCGCTGCAGGGAAGATGCCAAGAGGGAAAAGCTGCGATGGAGAGGAAGAATTTCTCCATCAGACTCATGGAAGTGCTGGCTGAGGCTCAGCTGCCACAGCAGCACTGAGACGGATCAGGGAGATGCAGGGCTCGGGGGGGAGATGGGGCTGACCTGGGAAAGCGGTCACATCGCCAGAAGCAGCAGAGAAACCCGAGCTAAAACCAGGGCAGGCGAGGGGCTGGGGAGGATGGAGCCCCAAGGCCAGAGAGTGGCTGAGGTGGTGCCACACACAGTGAGGAGTTCTGAGTTCAGCCTTGTCATGGGGACCAGCTCAGACCTCCCGCTCCCCGACCGAGTCCGGGATGGGGGAGCACCAAGGCAAGGGGGGGACACCAAGGGGGCAGTGCCTGTGGAGTCATCCTCACTCTGCCATTGGAGAGTGTGTTCCAAATGAATGCGACTTTTCCTTCCCCACATTCTCCCTCTGCTCTCCCAGAGGAAAACCCAAGCAGCTCTGCAGGGAACACGGCTGGTGCAGCAGACACCTGCCTGGGGACATCCCCCCCATGTCACCTACATCCATGTCACCTTTCTCTGAACAGAGCCTGTCATTCCCAAGGGATCAGAGGCTGTGCAGGGAGTGTGGCAGGAGCCCCCTCCGAGGACAGAAAGGGAGGGAGGCAGGGAAGGACTGGGAAACCTTTGGGGAATGGCAGCTATGTGCCACTACTGCAGCAGCTTCTGTGGGGACCTGGAACAGCCCCACCAGGCACCTGCCCCCTGCGGCACCCCCGCATCAATGCGGTCCATGTTCCCATCTGTGTATGTGTGTGTGTGTGCTCCTGTACCTTGTACAGTATCAGGTCGTGCTCCCCATCGTGCAGTGTGGTGCCATCTGCTTGTACCAGCTTCACAAAGGCCATGGAGAAGATCCGCTCGCTTTTGTCCTTGGCTGGGACAGAGAATGGGGTGAGGGGGAGCCCAAGCATGCAGCACGGGCAGGGAGGAGCTTCTGCCTAAGAGCTCAGCTCAGTATCCCTCTGGCAGTTAAAGCCATTCCCCTTGGCCTGGCCCTACAGGCCCTTGTCCAAAGCCCCTCTCCAAGTTCCCTGTAGCCCCTTCAGGCCCTGGAGCTGCTCTCACAGCAGCTCCGTGGCCTCCTCTGGCCTCGCTCAAGCAGGAATTCCCAAAGCAAGGGGACACTCACAGTCACTGGAGGAGCGGTGCCGGAAGGTGAATCTCAGGTGGGTCTTGTGGACATCCTCAATGGGAACAGCAATCTGGGAGAGGAGATGGAGCCCGCGTGAGGAGCTGCCCACTGGGCAAGGTCCCTCACTGACATCCAAGCCCTGTGTTTCCCCATTGAGCCAGTGGTGTTGAGCAGCCCCCAGTGCTGTGCAGGGCTGGTGGTGCATGACCACAGGCCCATGGGGAGCAGCGGCAGTGCAGGAGCATCACCAGGGATGCAGCACCCAGCGTGGGGGCCCTGGGACACCCGCAGCATCTCACTGAGCTGGGGACCCTGAAAATCACCCCTGATGGGGACCCCCACAGCAGGCGGGTCCTGCTGTGCCCCGTCCCAGGACAGACCTTCACCGTCTCCATCCAGCGCTGGTGCCGCTGCTGGTAGTACACCACAGAGCGGTACTCGCTGGTCGGCCTGACCCCCACACCGGGGTAGATCACGTTCTGCGGGGGGGCAGAGCATGGTCAGGCCTTGGTGTCCTCCCCAGCCCCTGCTCACACCTCACAGTCCTGCCCGAGCCCCCCAGCACTGCTGCCCCTTTACCTCCCCCTGGCCCCAGCCAGCACAGGGACACTCTTCTGCTGCCCCTGCCCAGCCAGGCCCAGAAGGCAGCAAAAGGCTTCCCCATCCCATCCACCTCCACTGCCCAGGGATAGAGAAGGAGGTGGGGCTGCCCATGGGACCCTCACAAACCCACAGTCTCCCACCGGGCCGGCTGGGAATTATGTTTGAAATGGAAGGAAACAGCCCGGAGAGAACAGGCAATGTGCAGCCCTGGGGCAGAAAACGGGGTCTGAGCCTCCCCCATCCTCCTGAACCCCCCAGATCCCCCCCCTCCTGCCTCTCCTATCGATGCAGAGCTGGGACACCCCATCTCAGGGGGGCTGACGAGTGGCCGCGGGTTCTGCCCATCCCCATGGGCAGGAGGAGGATTTCCTCTGTATCCCTTCCACCACTTTCACAGAGGGCAGCTCCAGGGGCTCCAGTACCAGAGAGGCTGTCCCAGTAACCAAAGGGGCTGCTCCAGCCGGTCCATGCTGGCACCAGCACTGGCATCAACACACCAAGAGCCACTGCCCGTGCCCCGAGCAGAGCCATGGGTGCAGCCCTCGTGCCCCAGCCTGTACCTGCAGCACGTGGCCCTCCTCGTCGCACACGCACACCGTCACCTCCACATTCTTCTGCGTCTTCTTGCTGCCCTTGTCGAACTCACCCTGCACCAGTGTCAGGTAGATGTCGTTCCGGACGTCCCCTGCGGCAGCCACAGTGAAATCCACACGGAACTCAGGGTCACACAGGGATCACAGCACGGGTTGGGCTGAAGGGACCTCAAAGCTCCTCCAGCTCCTCCCCTTCCATAGAGCAGAGTGCTCCAAGCCCTGTGTCCAACCTGGCCTTGAGCACCGCAGGGATGGGGCAGCCACAGCTCCTCTGAGCACCCTGTGCCAGTGCTCAGCGCCCTCCAGGGAAGAGCTCCTTCTTTATCTCCAATCTGAACCCCCCTGTCTCAGTTTGAGCCCATCACCCCTTGTCCTGTTCCTACAGTCCCTGATGGAGGTCCCTCCCCAGCATCCAAATGTGGCTCCTCTGTGTTTCCCTTCTCCAGGCAGACGCTCCCATTAAGCGCCCTCCAGACCGCATTCCTTTTGGTCTGGAGGCAGCTTGTGGCACCTGCCCATAACCCAACTCCTCCAACCCCAGGCACAACACAAGGGGCTCTCTCCCACTTGGATCCCATTTCTTTACTACAGCATGGGGCTGGGAAAGTCTTTGCTGGGAGTTTTCCATCAAGGGCTGCAAAGCAGAGCACCAGGGAGCAGTGAAGGCCATGGGTATTTAACAGGGATGTGTTTCCCTGTGCAGACCCCACATCACCACGGCCGTGTTTCCCTTTAGTTCCAAACAGAAGCCACAATCCGTTATCAGCTCCAGCAGCTCCAGGGGCACAGCCCCGGCAGCGCGACTGAGTCCCTCTGCAATGGGGCTCCCCAGAGCCCACCCCACTGCTTGCCTGGCATGATGACCTCGGGGTAGCCCAGCTTGCGTGCCACCACCGTGCTGCGGTCCACGAGGTGCGGGTGCTGCTTCTGCGCGTGGCTCACGTCCCCCCCCAGCACCTTCAGCGACACCCAGAACCCTGCCCAGGCCGGAGGTGGGATGTGAGCCCCAGGGCCTGGGCCGCCTCATCCCCTTCCGGGCTCTGCCTCAGGCTCAGCTCAGCGGGAGGTGGTCCTTCCCAGTGTGTGATCCCAGTGGCTGGGACAACCCACACACAGAGCCCCCGGTGCACCCATACCTGTGCCTGCTGCCACGTCAGCATCTCTTGCCGACAGCATGCCTTGGGGGACACTGGGGACATGAGGGACATGGGGGCTCTACCTTGTCCCTTGTGGTTGATGTCTTTCCCCTCCACCGCTTTCCTGATCATGTTGTGAAGAAAATCGTTGTCAGCAGTGGCCCTGTGGACATCAGGGAGGGGTGACATGGGGCAGACCCCACCGCGTGTCCCCCACGCTGCTGCCCACAGCCAAGCACCAGCACCCAGAGCACCCTGAGTCTCACCGGAGCCCTGAGCCTGCCCCAGGACTCACAAGTGCACAGGGATGAAGTGCTGCTTGTCCTCGCTGCTCTCACACTTCCCCTTGATGATGTCCGTGATGTCCATCACTGCAGTGGCACAGAGGTGGTGGCACTTGGTGGCTGCCATGGGTGACACAGCCCCGGCGCCAGGGTCCTCTGTGCAAAACCCTCCCAAGAGCAGCACCCAAAGCAGCTGTTCCATAGAACCATAGAACGAACCAGCCAGGATGGAAAAGCCCTTTAAGCTCCTCCAGTCCAACCTTCCCCAGCACTGCCAAGGCCACCACTGACCCGTGGCGCTGAGGCCTCGTCTCCATGCTCTGTGAACACTTGCAGGGATGGTGACCCCAGCACTGCCCTGGGCAGCAGTTCCAATGCTGAGCGCCCTTTGGGAGCCCCATGGAGCGGGATGGCCAAGGGGGGTTCTGAGGGAGCTGGGTTGGGCAGCGCTGGGTCCTCACCCCAGCAGAGCCTCACCCGAGATGCCGAAGGGGCGGCGGAGGCCAGTGCTGAGCTTGCGGCCGTGGCTCTCCCGTAGGTCCATGCGGCCCACCCGGATGATCTGGCACACCAGGAACAGCCTCTCCTGCTGCAGGTCCTTACTGCCCAGGTCCTGGGGGGAACAAGGGGCAGCATGAGCCTGGCACTGCCAGCACCACAAGGGGATGTGCCTTGGCCGGCACTGTCTGTGGGGTACCCAGGGCATGCACAGCGGGTGCAGTGCCCATGCACTGCATCACCCAAACCCAAGGGATGGGGACAGTAGGTTGGTGGAGAGCGATGGCCTCATGGGGCACCCCTGGACCAGGCAGTGCCCTGGGAGGGAGCAGGTCTGACATGGTGCAGGGCTTGGTGGGGTGGCCATAGGCCCCAGTGCCCATTGAGGTCAGGTCCTGTGGATGCTGCCCTGCATGAGAACCTTCCATGGGGCTGCAGCATGGGGCAGAGTCCTGCTGCAGCGCATGGGGTCACTACATCAGCAGCGAGCAGAGGCAGAGGCGGCAGGGCCGGGGGAGCTGGACCTGCTGATGCTGCCCTTAGCAAAGACCTTTCTGGCTCATCCATGTATCCAGGGCTCTCCCGGGCCCTCCCGAGGGTCAGCTCAGGCCAGCCCTGCTGCTGCAGCAGGGAAAATGCTGCCTCAGCACCTCCCACTGCACGGGAGCTGCTGCGGAGAGGGATGGAGCGGGGATGGGGGAAAGGACACCCAGAAACCTGGCAGCGGGCAGAGGGGCTGCAAGGGCAGCTTCATGGTGAATGCCTCATCCCGGTGCCAGGAGTGAGGTCAGGGCAGATACAATGAGAGGAATGAGCAGCACAGAGAAAGCCGCATGGATGCGGCTGCTCGCAGGGGACGTGGGCTGCAAGGGAGCCTCAAGGGACCTGTGCAAGGTGCAGAGTGCAGCACCGGCAGCAGCACCAGCACTGGCAGGACCAGCACTGGCACCAGCACCAGCAGCACCAGCACAAGCACCGGCAGGACCAGCACTGGCACCAGCACCAGCAGCACCAGCACCAGCAGGACCAGCACTGGCACCAGCAGGACCACCACCAGCACCAGCAGGACCAGCACTGGCAGCAGCATCAGCACCGGCAGCACCACCAGCACCAGCAGCAGCAGCACCAGCACTGGCAGCAGCACCAGCACCGGCAGCAGCACCAGCACAGGCAGCAGCAGCAGCAGCACCAGCAGCAGCAGCACCAGCACTGGCAGCAGCACCAGCACCGGCAGCAGCACCAGCACTGGCAGCAGCAGCAGCAGCACCAGCACTGGCAGCAGCACCAGCACCGGCACCAGCAGCAGCACTGGCAGCAGCAGCAGCAGCACCAGCAGCAGCACTGGCAGCAGCAGCAGCACTGGCAGCAGCACCAGCACTGGCAGCAGCACCAGCACCGGCAGCAGCACCAGCACTGGCAGCAGCAGCACCAGCACTGGCAGCAGCACCAGCACTGGCAGCAGCACCAGCACCGGCACCAGCAGCAGCACTGGCAGCAGCAGCAGCACTGGCAGCAGCAGCAGCACTGGCAGCAGCACCAGCACTGGCAGCAGCAGCACCAGCACTGGCAGCAGCAGCAGCACTGCTCCCGAGGGGTCTGCACTCACCGTGAATACAACCCTGAGGTTGTTGAGCAGCTCAATGTCCTGGGGCACCCCAGTGCTGGCCCAGCGGATCACATAGTTCTCACTGCGAGGTAAGCGATGGGGTGAGGAGCCCATGGAGGGGACTAGGCACCGGGACGGCAGTGCTGGGGCTCAGTGCCTCTGCTGGGCCAGGCTGCCAACGCCGGCCCATGAGAGGGGCTGGAGCCATCCGCAAGGCAGTGCCCGTCCCCTGCCAGCTCCCACCACACACAAGGAACGGCCGCCCCAGCGGTACCGGGGACCGGAGCAGGCCGGGGACCCCGCGGGGTGCTGGGGCCCGGTCCCACCTGACGAGGCGCTGCTGGACCGGGTCGTAGAGCGCCAGCAGGAGCTGCGCCTCCTCACCGATGCTGCACACGAAGTTGCGCACGCAGAGGTAGAGGCTGTGGCAGGGGGACGGGGCCGGATGGGCGCCGCAGCCCAGCACGCTCTGCTCCGGGCTCTGTGGGCATCGCGCTGTGAGCGCCCCGCACGCCCCATGGCACAGCCCTGGTGGGGCAGCGCGCCAGGACCTCACCGTCTCCTCCTGGATGCGCTGTGTGATGGTCTGCGCAGCCTTCCTGTGCGCCTGGAACAGGCTGATGACACTGGTCCTGTCAGGGTCCAGGATGTTTTCATCCTCATCCCGCACCACGAGATCCAGTTTGAGGATCCTGCAGGGGATGGGATGGGGGAGGACAGGTCTATGCATCCCGCCGGGGCTGCCTGTCCACGCACGGACATGAGGGTGATGGGTCTCCATGAGCAGCAGGCCCATGGCAAGAGGACAAGAACCAGCAGCACCAGGCCCTAGCCTCTGGCTCGGTTTCCTGCACAGCCTCCAGCATGCTCACTGGCCACCACAGAGCAGTAGAGGGGTGAGCTGCAGTCCCCCTCAACCCCGTCCCTGCTCTCACTTGTTGCCATAGTCGATCTTGCCGGTCACCTCCTTCTTGAGCTGTAGGAGCTCATCCTTGGGCAGCGTCCCAGACAGCAGCTGCGAGCGCCGCTCCATCAGCTCACACATCATCTGCCTCACACGACCATATTGCTCCATGTGCCCTGCCTGTGACAGCACCCACATCACCCCTGTGCCCTGGTGTCCCCGGGCCCTGCATCCCCCTGCTGCTCACCACATAGAGCTGCTTCCAAATGGTGGCCCACTCCCGCAGCGTGGTTGTGATCTCCTGCACCATGGGCATCTCAGTGGGGACCACGTTCTCCTCCACCCTGGGGAGGGGCACAGGGAGCCTGGAGCCCTGAGACACCAGAGATGGGCACCACCACCCACAGCCGTGCCTGTGTCCGTGCCCGGTACCTACCCCCTGCGCTGCACTGAGGTACCCTTCAGGTGGATGAGTGAGGCCGGGAAGATGCCCTGGGGGAGCAGAGCCATCAGCACCCACCCCGCGGTAGGAGATGGGCCACGGTGGGTGCTCCGTGCACCAGGACAGGGGGTCCCACAGAGGGTCCCAGCCGGGCCATGCCACAGGGTGCCTGGTGCGTGCCCCCAGCAGGGACACCACAAACACTGCTGCACCTGCAACCCCCAGCACCTCTCACTTACCCAGGCAGCCCTATTCCTGAGTGAGTACCCGCTGTACCAACCTGCCAGAGAGGGGAGGGGATGGTGTCAGTGGGGCGCAGGGCACAGAGGGCAGGGTCAGGGTTAGGGAGCCCCTTACCCTCCGAGGCCTGCAGGATGCACACAGTCTCCCCGATGTGCAGCGCGAGGTGATGCTCACTCGTGCGTGGGAAGTTCCACACGGCTGCAGGAGAGGGGAAAGGAGCCATGGGGGGCCCCAACTCGGACCCTCCCTCACCAGCACAGCCCCCCATCCCATGGGCAGCAACCCCCCGCCATGGGAGGTAGCACCACCCCAGTGGGCATTGCTCAGCCCCCAGACATGGAGCAGGGTCCCAGCCCCACGAAGAAGGGGTGAGACCCCCAGGCAGGCACAGAGCAGGGTGGGAAGGACCCTGATCCCTGCAGTGCAGGGGAGTGCCAGGTCAGTGCCCCGCGGCCGTGCTCGAACCCCCGGGGACACAGCCTGTGCCCGCCCCAGCCCAGCCAAGGTCCGCTCATCCTGTGACAGCCCCAGGGCCGCCGGGACCCCTCGTACTGTCCACAGCCCATTCGGAGCACCGGGAGTCCTGAGGTGCCACGGGACCCTCCTGCTCTGCCCACGGGGACCAGCGCCCAGCCCGCAGCCCCTTCCCAGCCCCAGGCCCAGCACAAGCAGGACCCAGCCCCAGGGCTGCCCAGGACCCCGCGGGCTCAGCCCTGGCTCCGGTGCTGCAGCAGAGCACGGGCAGGGCAGAGGGGGGAACAGGCAAGGCACGGGAACGGCCCCGGCCAGAAAGGGGAAGAGGAACAGGGCTGCCTCGGCCGGTGTGGGGCATGGGGAGCGAGTGCTCCCACAGGAAGGGGGTAAGCTATAGAGGTGTCTGCGGGGTCCCCCAGACACCACCTCTAGAGCAGCTCATCCATGTGCCAACAACTGTCTTAACACACTGAGCACTCCTCAGGGGGAGGTTTCTGCCCTCCAACAGGCTGAGCCCAGCCCAGAGCTCTGCAGGCATCCTGTGCCAAGCCCCTGCCCCACAGCTCTGCTCAGTCCTGCTCAGCCCCACAGCTCCCAACAGCTCCCCATCCCACTCAGCACCAACCCCGCTCCACGAACATGAGTGCTGCCATCATCAGCCCTTCTCAGCCCCATCCCCTGGGTCTGCATCACACACCAGACAGCCCCCCCCGGCCCCGAGGTTCATTTTTGCCCCAGCATCACACGGTCACCGCCTGCACGCCAGCACTGGTCACCATCACCCAACCACCATCACCCACAGTGTCTCAGCCCTCTGCTGCGGGGCCATGGGATCACTGTCAGCATCGCTCAGTTCCACACCCCTCCGGGAGCTCAGAGGAGCTGTGGCTGCCCCATCCCTGCAGTGCTCAAGGCCAGGTTGGACACAGGGCTTGGAGCAAGCTGCTCTATGGAAGGTGTCCCTGCAATGGCAGGGGCTGGAGCTGGAGGAGCTTTAAGGTCCCTTCAAGCCAAACCACCCTGTGACACCATGATGCAGTGACTCACCCACGCCATACTTCTCCTCCTTGGTGGGCAGCCACGGGGCCATGGCTGGTGCTGTGGAGACCGAGTGTGGGGTGGCCATGGGTCCCTCCTGCTGCCGTGCTGCTGCTGGGTCACGTGGGGCTCACCAGCTTGTGCAAGCCTCCAGTTCCTCAACGCACAGATAGGGGCTGCAGGGGCCCACCCGGAACATTCTGGGTGATGGGGATGGAGCCCCAGGGTCCCACCATGCACCCACCCAGGGCCTGGGCTCTGATGGGTCACTGGTGCTGACCATGGGCACCACGGGGCTGCTGGCCCCGGGGGATGCTGCTGCATCGTGAGACCCTGCAGCTGAGCACTGCTGCCAGAGCCCAGCAGAGCAGGGCACGGGGCTGGAGCAGCGAGCAAGAGCAGCTCCAGACAAGAAGCACGGGGATCTCTGGGCTCGGAACATAGAATCCCAGACTGTGTTGGAAGGAACCTGAAAGCTCCTCCAGCTCCAACCGCTGCCATTGCAGGGGCACCTTCCATAGAGCAGAGTGCTCCAAGCCCTGTGCCCAACCTGGCCTTGAGCACTGCATGGATGGGGCAGCCACAGCTCCTCTGCGCACCCTTTGCCAGCGCTCAGCACCCTCACAGGGAACAGCTTCGGCCTAAGAGCTCATCTCAGTCTCCCTCTGGCAGTTAAAGCCATTCCCCTTGGCCTGTCCCTACAGGCCCTTGTCTAAAGCCCCTCTCCAACCACACTGCTCCAGGACATGGCCTCAGCCTCCCCAACCAGGGATGCCCCGTCTCATCCCTTGGGGCACATACTCAACGGCGCAAGTGCCAGCGGGGTGCACAGCAGCACCCAGGGCTCTGTGGGCCAGTGACCAGCCCAGAGCTGCACCGGGATGGGGAGTGAAGCAACGGTTCAGCATCAACCACTTCCTTCCTCCCACTGGCTGCACATTGCTGGCCATGGGGACCGGATGCTCGCCCCACACTAGCACTGGCCGAGCCCTCTCTAACCCTAACCCTAACCCTAACCCTAACCCCTGCATGGCCTCAGGAGCCCCAGGCCCCTGGACCTGCCCTGGCTGGGCTGCTGCCCTCACATCTGCATCAGAGCCTTGAGACAGTGCCAGGCTCCTTCCCTGTGCTGATCCCCCCAGCCCAAGCCTGCTCCTCAGCCTCCAGAGCAGAGCTGCTCCAGCCCTCACAGCAGCTCCACGGCCTCCCCTGACCTCACTCCAACAGCTCCATGTCCCTCTTGCACTGCTGCCCCAGAAATGGATCAGGACTGCAGGGGGGGTCTCCCCTCCACACAGCAGAGGAGCAGGATCCCCACCATGAGCTCCTGCTCACGTTCTCAGGGTGCAGCCCAACACAGGGGGGGCTCTGGGCCCAAGCACTCACTGAAGCCGAGTCATGGGGAGCTTCTCCTCACCCAACAACCCCAAGTCCTCCTCCTCAGGGCTGCCCCATGCCTTCATCCTTGTCGTAGTTTGAGGCCCCTCAAACAGTTCTCACTCCCCCCTCTTTCTTCCCCAGTCCCGGGGAAATGGGAAGGAGA
>JASSUY010008240.1:0-33312 GCA_032466535.1 Forpus xanthops | reverse complement strand
GGTGTTATCAGCACTGTTCCCAAGCCGAAAATCCAAAACACAGTGCTGCACCAGCTACTGCTTAAAGGGGAAAGATGACTGCTGCTGCTGAACCCATGACAGTCTCCCTTCTGAAACTAAGTAGAGCTGGAGGTTGGGATTCCCCCAGGGAGAGTGCTGGGGATGGGGCTTGCCCTTGCCCAGTGTCAGCCGAAGCCCCATCCATCACCACTTCCCACACAGCACTAGGGAAAGGCTTTCAGTTTGCAGAGCTGCCAGAAAGGCCTTTAGCTAACCTTAAAAGTTGGAGACAACGCTTGTTAGATGTGTTTTTGTCACAGCCATTCTCGCCTGCTCTCCATTCGGAGACTGGATTCTCACTCTTCCCTCCCAGAGAAGGGATGACAATTCCTTCCTATGGGTTGACATTTTCCAGTCTTCTTAAGTTGCTCCCTGTAGGCAGAATGTCACAAACGTTACATTTCCTCCCTGAAGTGACTTGTCACTGAAAGAGCAGCTAGGGTAACAGGCAGCCAAGGGACTTACCACTTACAATTACCACATCTTCCCTTCTGTTTCTATATTTAGAGCCATCTGGATCACTCTAGATCTCTCTGATTTGCCCTCTTCCTAGGTTTCCCATGACAGCCATCACTGTTGCACTGCATGTGTTTTCAGCCACAGGTAATAGCTAATAACTGAAAAGGGTATTTCTCCTCAGTACAGCATATATGTATACTACATACACAGGATGTATTGTGCTTATACTGAGTGATCTTATTTGATGGAGCATAGTACCTGTCCTTTGTCATGCTAATATGTTGATCTCGTGTCATGTACTACAGGAGAACATGAAATGGTGAATGCACAGTAGTGTTTTTCTAACACCTTCTTATTTCTAGGAAATAATCTGCAGGCAATTGCAAAGATGCTGACCTCAAGACTGATGCATAAAAGTACTTAAAAATTACTTCATTGAGTTTCTCGTGTTTCTCACTGCAGTAAATGAGGTCAAAAATAGGCTGTTACTTTTCTGAGAGTGGAAGGATGCAAAAGAAAGAAGGGAAAGAAGAAAATAAGAAAGAGCAAACAAGCCACAGCTCTCTTCTTCCATGAGGAGCAAGCTGAGTACCTACATGGAGCAGTAGGTTCAACAAGACAATGCCTTTACAATGCTTGCTGCACCAGATAGTTACCCATTGAGAATCCTAGCACATCTCCAAGATACTGAAGAAGAGCCTAACAGCACTGATTTCTGTGATTTGGGCCATCTGATGCCTGCATCTGGGGGCATTCCTGACTGGGCATCACCTAGCTTTGGCTCCGCTTCATTTGGTGCAGCAGCACCTCCCTGAGGCTGTGCTTATTGAGTGTAGTCCATGCCTGGTGGCTGGTGCACTGACTGGGTACATGTCTTCATCATTTCCAGGAAGAGCAGTTTTTGAATTCTGCTGAACTCATATTCTGAGAGAATTCCAGATTTATGGAGTAACACAATTCCTGGGGCCTTTGAGGAGTATCACATTTGTGGCTCAGTCAGTCTGCGTATTTGTGTTTGTAGTAATATATTAGGTCAATTGTTACTTTTACACACTATATTTTCATACCTGTATTTTCATTTAGCAACCTGCTCTAGTGGAAGGTGTCCTTGCCCATGGCAGGGGGTTGGAACTGAGTGAGCTTTAAGGTCCCTTCTAACTCAAACTGTTCTATAATTCTATGATTCTATGGTCTGTATCCAGTTGCTACATCCTGCCAGTGTTACACCAAGTTCTTTACTGTCCTTGTCTTTACCCTTATATATACTCCTTAGCACATTTTAGGGGATTATATATATATAAGATAAAGTAGTTTTAAAATATAACAGACCGAGGAAGCAAAACTTTCACCAATTCCTATTTAAATTCATTCAATAACTAGGGACAGAGAGGTTACTGTTATTTAGAACATGGCGTTGAGGTTATCCAGATTCCTTGGTGCAGACATTCTTCCAGTTAAATTTATTTAATGTGCTAAATGACCTTTCAAAAGTGCTCTTTGGTGTCATGTGGAATATCAGCAACACAATTTAGAGCAGTGACAATGTAAGTTCTTTTTCTTTGTTATTTTTGCTATAAATCAGAAAACCCCAAAAGCACTTGAAATATTTACTCTAAGAGTTGTTAAGATCAGCAGCAACAGCTGTTTTAAAAAATGAACGAGAGAATAACCTTTAGTGCTGCCAACACAACTAAGTGTTAGAAGGGACTAGCTGGGACTTGATCTGTAATTTCACTTATCTGCCTCTAATTTTCTTATACTTAACTGGAGTGACCTAGATAAAAGCCCTAAATTCTTCTACAATTTGCTTCTAGAGCTGAAAAATACCTGGAGAATAGATACAGAACACTAAACCCTGTGGGTTTATTTAAGAGGAGTTACACAAGATAGAAAAGCTTTAACATAATAATCTTGCAGAATGTGGAAGCCTATATAGACACAGCAGAGGAAATAGGCTAAATAAAGAGATAAATAAATTACAGCAGGCAGTGCCCCAGGGTGCTGTTTGAGTGTTTTTGCGTTCCTTTTGAATGTTCTTTTCCTTTTTAAGTAAAAGACTTTTTTTCCCCCTAAAACCAAACAAGACACTATTCTTTATAGGAACTAATTTCAGGGAAAAGCAAAAATCTGAGAAGAATGGAAAACCTTTGATTACAGAAGTTAAGAGATATTAAACACACAAGGATATGGAACCCAATCACGCCTCCCAGCCCTATGAAACCAGCTTCGCACGCAGCTACTCATACCCTTGTTGGTTCTTGCTGTGGTTTTTACAGCGCAGAATGGGGGAGCAAGTGCACCTAACTTGTGACTCTGCTTGGTGGTGTGCTCTGGGACAAGTACAATATTGCTGGGATTTACTAGTTCTGCTTTACAAGCTGAAAGCTCAAACACTAATATAAATACATATGTGGGTGTGGAATGTGGGAAAGTGTTATGGGAGACCTAAACAAGGGAAAGGAAGGAAGAGGTAGGAAAGGATTGAGAGGTTTCTGAGGGATGAGGAAGCTGGGGGATTGGTGTTTGTGTAAGTGCAAAGACATCTGCTGGGTATTGGAGAACACTGTTCCCAAATTTAGGAAACTCTAAATATTGAGCATCACGCTTCAACCAAACATAGAAATGATGGGCTCAGAGCAATCAGTGAGATGCTTTCCACAGGCTCAAGAGGAAGCTGGACCAGGCTCATCATCTTAAGAAGTTCATTGTGCTGAACAGTGAGGTGTGCCATCCCTTATAGCACCCTGAAAGTCTCTTTATTTCTTTCATTCACTCTTTCGTTGCAGTGAAAAATGACTGTGATACTTCAGCTATAATTACATGTTTCAACAAATGTTTAGTGGATGGTACAGATTATGGTACTGCGTAAATGGAGCATCCACAGAAGAGGGAAGCGCTCACAAATATTATTCTTCAGTCCTTATAAAAGCTTAGAATATTTTATGCTCAAATACTCTTCTACACTGATTAATCCTTCAATACAAATTGGTGGGTAGCGTTGACAATTACTTCAACTCTGTCTTATTTCCTTCAATTTAGACAGTTAAATACAGATACAATGCTAGATAATTACACTCCAATTGAGAGAGGTACTATAAACAAATGAGATACAGTGTATAAATTGATTAATAAATCTGCATAAAGCTTTCTTTAAAGCACAGTATTTTTTTCGTTACTGTGTAATTATTCATTAAACGCCATCTGTTAAGAGTCAAGTTAATAGAATGTGAAAAAGTGTAGAATTACAACCAAAGCCAACTCATTCCAAAATCATTTTCTTGAAATGGTTCTCTGGAAATAAGTACATTTTATTTGAGCTGGTGAAACTTGTCACACAAATCTGAGGGAGGCGAGAGAAATAATGTTTGCTGAAGGTTTTGTTGCAAAAACAAAAACACTTCCATTTCCAAATACCATTTTTGTGTTGGTTTTTCACAATCAAACATAACATTTTATCCAAACACTCTCAGAGCATGGTGATATTTAAGCTTTTAGCAAGTTTATGGGAAAGCAAAACTCGCCACTTCCTTTCCGTGCGGAAAATTTCCTAGAATTTCACTGTTAATTTTAAATGTGAACTTGATTGGACTGGATACTTTTGACTGCTCTTTCCATATGGAATATGGCCATGGTGAGGTTTGACAGAAGGCAGAGATGCTGCCACTAGAAAGCCTCTCATTAACTGAAGAGGTTGCAGCAGTGGGTTGCTCACACAGAGGAATTCACATCTTACATTTGAACACTTTTAAATAGCGTAATCCTTTACGTAAAGGGCATGTGTGCCCATCAGCTGCCATGGGGGAAGCTGCAGCTGAGGGGACTGAAAGCTTCTTGCTCTGGTTATTTAGCAGAAATGTTGCAGAACCAGGCATGATCCAGACCCCATGCTCCTTCCTGAGGCTGCATCACCACCTCTCACTGCTGATCCGGCATCAGTGTTAATGCCACTTTCTTCAGGAAATCAAAGAGTCTGGGACACGACTAACCCCGCTGCATTTTTCAGCTTGCCTGCCAGTTAAACAGCAAGAGTTGCCATACATAAACATCTCTTCAGAAATCTGATATTATTCCCTGCTGCCAATTAGGTTTAGCGTAAGCATTTTTTCTCCAGCTCTTTTTCCACTCTGCGGAAAACCCTGATGTTTTTCTTCCTAAACCCAGATGAAAAGTCAGCAAGATGAGTGATTTGCAGGATGGAAAGTTGAAAAAAAGAATGGATATGGCAAAACATTTCTGTTTAGCTTTTTGGATGGAAACAAAAATTTTGGATATGTCCAAGTCAAAGCATTTAATTTGGATTCACTAAACTAAATCAAAACTCTTCACTGCAGTCTGGTTTGACACAAGATGCCCACAACATCTGAATGCTGTTTCCCCAGACTCATAATGGTTCCTGGATACCAAGCTGATTTTATTGTTTTCACTCCTCTTCAGGTCCAGGAAATAAGTCATATGAAGACTCAGTATTGTAACGTTACTCTCTCAAGCAAGTTATGCCAGCCATAAGGAAAGGATAATGTTGCAGGAAGGAGGTGAGTTGCTTCACTCTCTTGATAAGAAAACTAGTGTTTCTTCTAAAATAGTCTGTTCCTTAAGCCCTTATTATATTGGAGATGTTTACTAAGCCTTCTACCCCATTTTGAGCCTTTTCCTATACCTATTTCATTCTACAAAACTGGAAAACTTTCCTGTTATGTTTGTGTTGCACAAACCACTTGGGTGTGTATCAGTCCTCATCCAAAATGGTCTTTGAAATACCACTCTGATTGAATTCTAATGGCAGTCTATGCCTACATGGTTCATTAAATCTGGTATGATTACCTTGGCTACAGAGTATCTCGAGGCTGATTAGTTTCAGATAGGAACCTGAATAAAATGCATATTTGTAATTACACTAACACTAGATTATCTTAAGGTCCTTTTGAACCCTAAACATTCTATGATTCTATGATTCTAACATACCTAATACAGTTTTCATACTGCACTTAAACTCATGATTAGAACAAAGGCTACTCAAATACAGAAGACATTCTGTTAAAGAAATAATTGCTGTTAGGAATCTTCTTTATGTTTATGAACAGAAAGCAACTTCTTAAAAATTTAAGTACTATAGAAATTCACGAGTCTATACAATTTAGGATATAAATAAACTAGAACACAACTATTTCCTTTTTGAAATGCAGTAAGCCATATTTCACAAAAGAACAATGTTTTTTTCCTTTGGGTATTTCTTAGGAGTAAGAGGTTAAACTCTTAAAAAGGGTCTCAGCTTAGCATTCAAAAACAGGTTGGTCTTTACTTTCATATCCCTGAATGCATTTACTTATCTAAGGCATAGACCATCTTATCAAGATCCATTTTTGCTCTTTCCTTGAGAGACATGGTTTAGGACAGGTTGCTT
The DNA here is from genome assembly GCA_032466535.1 of Forpus xanthops. NCBI lineage: Eukaryota > Metazoa > Chordata > Aves > Psittaciformes > Psittacidae > Forpus > Forpus xanthops. Next base: position 27,392 of record JASSUY010008240.1, on the reverse strand, counting down.
ACCCCAGCTTCAAAGACATGAATTCCTCCCTGCTTCAGACACAAAACAAAGATCTTCCCCAGCTGAACAATCGCACAGTGATGATTGTTTATTTGGGTATTAAAGTTATGCCAGTAGGAAATGATCATGTCTCTATGTCAGCTCATCAGGATTTCTGAGTCAGGCTAGCCTTGTCTATTGTGGTCTAATGTGGTTTAAAACAGGCAGGAAAGACTAAGATTAATCTCAGAAGTTTGTCATTATCCAGGGGCCAGGGTGCTTTAATTATGCGTTGTACAATGTGGATCATAATAATGGGACACAATTTATTGTGAGCAGGTACAACACACACTGTGAATGTAAGGGCCCAAGAGATGTGAACTGAGACATGTACTCATAGTTTTCCCCTGGAAAATGAAAAGTTGGGTGGATCTTCATGGACACACATTGAAAATTTTCTATTATCAAGTGAAGTAAAAATCGATTGAAGAAAACACTTTAAGCTGGCAGATAGTTTGCTGAGAAAGATATGCTGGAAGTTGGTGAAGGCTTTAAATCAGACACTTACAGGGCTTGGTTGTCACTCATCTTTCCTTTCAACCTCCTCAAGAAACAAAAGTGATGCAGGAGTCCAGTGCAGAGACGTATCTCCACCGATTTGAAAGTGTGATAATCTGTTCAAGTTTCAGGCTTTAGCAGCTCAGTGGAGACCCACCTCTGCACACATAAGGAGATCTTTGTATGGCTTGTACTTCATTTCCCCTCAAAACACATTAGTTTTATCTGCTATAGTTAGCTAGTTACTCAATCACATCATAGGCTACTCAGTAACAAAACATCTTTGCAGCTCCATGAATAACTGATGATTCCATTTACTAGTTTATCTACTTTAGGATGGCTGGGATCATACCTTGGTGCCCTGTGATACCTCACAGCAGTAAAGGTCATGGGATGCTCATCCTGGAGACCATTGGTAATCTATTGGACTCTCAGCTCCATCCAGACCTGCTGTACTTTGACTTTAGCAAGAAACATAAATACAGTGATTGTGGTGATCAAACGGATCATATACTATATACTATACTATCTGCATAAAAGCTGCACATGGCATAAATCTGAAATGCAAACATCTCTTTAATGGTTAGCATCAATCATAGCTTTTCAGCCTTTTTTTCACAAATGGTTGACTGTTTGCAAACTAGCTCTTGGGTTTAATTTTTCATTTTACTTGGTATAAATATACCTAATGGCCATGCTTGTAGTTTCATGACTTGATGCATGGTCTGCCAGTTTAGGAAGTACTCATAAGCAGCCTTTCCAAATAAATTTAACAAGGGTTAATTAATAGCTCTCAGATTATTTTCACTAGTCTTTCCTTAACTCGTCTACTAACCGCAGTAAGCTTAGGACCAGGACTTAAAAACTGTATTCCATAGGGATAGAAGTCTAAAGTGAATAATGAAAAGAGGATAGAAGTGACATGAATCAGAAATATTGCTGATTGCAGGAGAAAAAATGACCTAAAATCCAGAAACCTCACTAGTCTTGCGTCTTGCCACCTCCTACTTATGCTGCACATAACAGCAAAACACGTAAGTAATATTCTTGTTATCTAATCTTTCCAGAATTGCTCAAGAAATATCTTTGAGGGGGATTAACTGTTCCTGAACAGTTTCTTCAGCATATTAGTTGAGAAAGCCTTTCTTCTTGCCATGTCTTTCTTCTTGTCATGTCTTTCTTCTTGTCATGTCTTTCTTCTTGTCATGTCTTTCTTCTTGTAATGTCTTTCTCACCTATGAGATTTTTCTTTGGAAGAAAACCCCATTTTTTTCAGATTCTGTTAGAAAACATCACATTCTGCTTGTCCCTTTTATCTTGCTGTATTGAGGAAAAAGGTAATGCTGCCACATTCAGCTGCAAACTAAACGCTCAGGGCTAACAGACTCAGCAAACCTGGATGGAGTAGCAATAGAGAAAACAGACCAAGGGTAACTTTCTTGCTAAAAAAAAAACCCAAACAAACCCTTTCAACATACGTTCACCACTGAGAGAGAGCAGTGAGGACTGTCTTTTAAACCATCTTCCCCTGATAGAGACAGCAGCAGATAAACAGGGCGATTGCTGGAGCTGCAGTCAGGAGAGATCCCAAGTGATCTAAGTATGTAGCTAGAACATATTTTGTTAGCATGGCTGAAAGGCTGAGCAGGTCATTGTTTCTGTAAGGTATTGCCACAATTCCCAATCCCTGCTTTTCAAAGCCCATACCCACCTATATCTTCAGGTGATCTCATAAACCCAGTCCCTCTTAGACTTCACACTCTTTTAATATACATACCAGCAGAGTCCTTCTCTTAATTTGTCTTGGAGTTAATATGGTACGTCTGATCCAGGAGTTATTGATATGATATATTCTATGTTATTCTGAAAATCAGATCATCAGAAAACGCCTCCTTGGCTTTCTATATGCAAAGTACAGCACTTCGCAATTTTATTGCAATAGGGCAATAAAAGAAATTGAGAAAATGAGACACGGCACTTTGTTACCAGAATCTCTTAGAAGATTTAAAGTTCAGTTTGGATAATGTAATGCCTCTTAGAATTCTCATTGCAGGGCCTGTGCTTTTTTCACCCACCTTATAATACATCTTTCTGTGGTGAAAGACATCTAACAGTGCTTAATAAAGTTGCACAGCAAGTATTCCTATACTTTGGTGGATAAAGACAATATCCTGGAATCTCTATCTCTATATCTGTCTACCTACCTGTAGCAATTTAGCAAGAGAGATTACAGAAGCATGGTTTATTATCATGCTAAGGAAAGAAATAGCCATATATCTATTAGGAAAAGGAGAAGTATAAATGAACATTACCAACCCAGTTTTCTTGTTATTGGCTCAGGAATGGAGGAGAGAGGCTATTTTTATGCCTTTCTCATTGTGGGATCTCTGTGCATAACTGAGAGAAGTTGAAGCTGTAATGAGTACTTTCTGGGGTGGTGGCAGAACAAGGCTGCACCAATTGCAGCCCCTACACCTATGATCTGCCTGAGGAACAGTGAATAAATGCTTGTTGCTACAGCCAGGTACACCATCCACGTCAGTCTCTTCAGGGGGGTGGCTTACACACTGCCCTTTGCCACTACAGATTAGACCATTTTATGTAATGCCAAAAAATGACACAAACCCTTTGCTCAGATTTGTTGGGGGTTAAGCCCTCATGGGATTTCACTAAGCCAAAAACACATTTTTGAAGTATATGTAAAACTTAGCCCATTATTTGGAGATACTGTCATTGCACGTTTGTGTTTGCAGGGCTATAAACCTATGCCATCACTTTCATTACAGACCCATATTTTCAGTGATGCATGTCTTGTCAGAAAAAATAAGTTTAAAGCTGAGATTTTGCCGTGGAATCCTCATCCTGTGAAGTTTATATAGAAAAATAATCTCAAACCATGCTTTAAAATAAAAATATTGATTTTAGCTGATTCATGACTCAGCTGGTAAATATGAGCTTTTATCCCGCTTGGGGAACCCTGGGAATACATGGCTTGAATGTTTCTGCTGCTAAGGGAGATGGGCTGCCTCTAGAATTACACTTTCAGTTTATTAGACCAAGCATGCTCTTTGTTGATAATGCCCCTGAGTTTGCTTCAGCATTGCTTTATCATCTCCTCCAGTTGCAAAAGCCCATCAAATGTTTTTGAGATGGTTTTTCTTGCCCCTAAGATGAGCAAATTCGTATGAGGTTTTCTTCTGGAAATCATTGCAGGGTTCAGTTGGAATTCATAAGTGGAAATTTTCCAGAGCTTTGGAATCAAAGATTTTCTGCCCTTTCAATCATCTCACCATCTCTGAGTAATGTTTAGGGAAATAATTCATGCAGAAGTGAAAAGAGATTGGTACCATACTCTCCAACTGACATACACTAGGTGCGTCTAAGGAGGCAGGCTGAGTGCCTATGATGCAGACTACAAATGATGACATCTAGGAGGGCTTCAGACATGTTCTTTGCTCTTGCATTGCCCCACAGTGACAGCATGGGCATGAGAGTTGTGCCCAAAGCTTTGACAAAGTGTCCTTAATGATGGCAAGATGTCCCCAGGCCAAAGGCAACTGTTCAGCTGGTACCTGGAGTGCCTCCTGCATGGTCTTGAGCAATGCTTTCAAAAAGGAGAGGATGTTTGATAAAATATATCCAATATTATGAACACCCCAGGAATGGAGAAAAATTATGTCAAATATCACCCTCACAAGAAAGACATACACAAGGAGGCTACTCTACAGGTTTTTATATAAGTTTTAGTAGACAAGGAGAAATAATATAGGTCATTGGATTTATTCCAATGCAGTTGCTTGCACTGTTTGTTGACACATACACAAACACAGCCACTTTTCCTCTCACAGTTCTTAAATTATTAAACGGAATTTAAACTGCTGGCTTAATTCCATGTCTGCTAAGCAGACAAGGTATTATTAAACATGATCTTCTGGCCTGACATGTGGATTAGGAGAACTAAAATGCGTGTTGTATATAAAAAGCAGGCCTTCCTTCAATGCACGCTGTATCCTGCTCCCAAGATGGATCCTTTACTCTTTTGGCAGCCTGAAATTCTGCTTTGGCAGGCAGCTCTTGACCTCCACTGATACAGGAGTACACTTTAGGGTCACAAACAGAAGAAAAGAGCATGGTTGAAACAATAATATTTCAGGCATTTTTGAGTGTTATAATGGTCTATTTGAAATCATAAATGCGTCCTTTAGCTGATATTGATGGTTGGTCCTTCATTGCCAGGAGCCAGAAGAGTCTTATACATCCTAGAGCACGTTCCTCTTTCACCACCAGTTTTGCTTCTGGCCAAATGCCTTGAAATCCAGACTTTCCTATCCACGTGCGTCTCTTTTGTGGAGTACTTGAGCTCTCTTGGCTGACTCCCTTTGAGCTGTTTCCAAACATCACTGTGCATTGATCACTGCTGCCAGGTTCCCACAGATCCCGAGCATGACCAGCAAGGTGGCTTTTACTCTGGGCCCTGTAGACAAGAAACCTTGCTGAGAAAGTGCAGGAAAGACTTAGTGAATACATCCTCTTGTCTAAGAGGGAGCGTGCAACTTGGTGACTAGATCTGAAATGTTGTTTCTAAAGGTCTTCTAGCTGAAAGGAGTCACTGACACCTGAATCTTTGCCCTGCCGATGGATGTTAGAGGTTTTTCTGAGGAACAGACATGTAGTTTATACTAGTTGGATTGAATTTGCCGTTCTCAATGTGTGCTTTCCAATATACCTCATTGTGATGATCTTAATAACACCAAAGAAAAGAGATGCTGTCAGAAAGTTTAAAAGGTCTGTGAAAGTATCAGTTTCAAGTTTTGGCTGCTTCAGTCCATTAACTTGCAAGAAAAGCTAGAAGAAAATAAACTCAAAATCCACTGTGACCTTACATACCTAGTATCAAAGATGGGGAGAAGCCTATGTACAGAGGGGAGAAATCATGATAGCTGTAAATCCAAAACGACAGCATTCCTTGCAAGTGAGGAAATACTGCCAAGGATATGGGTTAAGACAACCTCTTCTCTGCAATTAAAGCCATTTTTTAAGACATTGTTTTAGTTTAAAGAAAACATACCTAGAAGAGAACAAAAGCTTCAGCATTCATTTAGCTGCAGGACTGCAAGGACACTGCCCGTGCTCCTCCTGGCTGCAGTGCTTCCTCAGCTCCCAGGGTCTGGACATAGAGGATGAACAACTCCTTGAAGCTAATTGAATTATGCTGATATAAGACAAAAAGAGAGCAACCTTTTGCCACCAATAACTAGATTTTCCTCTTTATATAAGAGAAAACATCAGCATTTTGTCAGGAAAATAGAAGGACATTTGGAACTTGCCGTTCAAATCGTTAGGGAGGTCAGCATTCCCAAAGTGGGGACTTTCTGTGGTGATGGTATCTATCTACAATGGAAGATCCTCAACACTGTGAGAAAAAAATCAGTCAGCAACTGCTTTAATTTTTCTTTATAGTTACCAGATCAATGAGATCCTCATGAATGCAGAGGAAATTCTTACATGAATACTGCTAAAGCATTATCATTTCCAGAGCTTGCCAAGAAAATGCAGGTGTTCCTTGAGCCCCAAGTAATAACAGCCCAGGGCTCCTGGGTCTGGATGACAGGTATTCATGACAAAAGGAAGTAATCTTTCTGCGTGGGAGATAATTGCAGGTGATGTTTATTATGCCTAGGGTTGATAAAAATCAAATAGTGATTAAGGACATAGACAAAACTTCATCACTTTCTTCTTCTCTGCCTTATAATTAGATTTCATAGCTAGAGTCTCAACTATCAGGTGAAATTTAATATAAGAAAAGTCAGAGATATTCTAGAATATTATAAAGGATATAACAGATCACTTCAGGGTCTCTGTCCTCAATTGCTCCTTCCACAAATCTTAAATCTTCTTGTGTGGTTGCTTTTTTCTCTTCTCTTGTTTGCTCTGAACCTTTATTGAAAGCATGTTTTTAAAACACAGATTGATGAGCTACTAGACATAGAAACAATCTATATGAATGTGAATTAAATTCATATTTTCCATTGCAGGAAGAACTTAAGACTGGTCAGGAGAGTCCCTTGGCAAAAATAAACTGAAGCTGTCCCCGTTCATTTACAGCTGATAATTGCACAGTACTACTGTGAACTGGGTAGTTTCCCAAATTGTTCCATCAGAAGCTTGCTGACCTTGGATGCCAGTTGGGCTCTGTCTCTCTGTATGAGTTTTACAGAAGTTTTCTTTCATTATCAGTAACCCACATGGAGTACACTACCGATGAAACAGGAGAACGCAGCCAATACTTGCTTTATCATTGCTATTTCATTGCTTTGGTTTATTTTAAGCGCTTACTACATTGAAAAAAGTTAAAGAAGATGACAAAGCAGAGTTGTAATTGACTAAACGCCTCCTTTTTAGAGGAGTTTTATTTGTGTGTTCTATGCTGGTGGAGAAATGAGGGATGCTGTTAACCTATGGAACACAGGCTGCAGTGGCAGCTTGGAAAAATGTGAAAGTGCTTCAAAAGTACCTCAGTACTCTTTTGGTTGAGCTATTTAATGAAAGGAAAGCTAATCCTGATGGATTTTTCCCATGTTCATGGGAGAGCAGTGGCAGTGTGGCTGTGTGCTCTCTGTTACAGAACTGCTTCATTTTTAATGTGAGACTTATGCTAGTAAAAGGTGTGGGTCGGTGGGTATGATGCCTGTGTTTTGGTGGGACCTTTCAAAGAGGTTGTTGTTTGGAAATGAGTCACTTACTGAGCTCTCTTTTAGAAACTCAACTCCTATTTCACCTTGTCTGGTAACGTTAACCTGAAGAGAAGTTAACCAGGTTTTGTAGTGTTGCTTTGCTCTCATTCCTCTCTTCCGTAAATCTACTTCAAGAATAGCAGGAAAACAGGATCTTGTTAGATATATGAATGTTTTGCCACTGATGTCACTAAGAAAGGATTCAGATAATTTTTCATCTTCATGACTGAGACCTAACCTACAAGGGCAGTGTGGATGGCTCAGTCCTCTGTCTTTGGGTCATGGAATGAACTGGATGCAAGAAAAAATAGGTTTAAATCTCTTTGAGTGATTCAGTTTTTCCTGAGGAGCACAGCAGCCATTCCAAGAAAAAAAAATAGCACATTAAAATCTTCCTTCATCATCAGGCAATTTTGAAGAGGTCTTTTAAAGTCTAAGATATTATTAATCAGTGACCGTATCTTCTACTGACTATGCAAATAAATGACATCTGAACTAAATGAACTAAGTGAAATTAAGTAGGATGAAATTGAAGGAATCAGTCTGATACAGCTACCCTGTATCTTAGGAGACATTAATCTCCAGGAAATTAAAACTAATGCTCAACCATCAGCTTTCTGATCATGCATCTATACACACTGCAGTGTGGTTTTACCCGTCAGAAATGCAGGAGGGTTTCTGCAGGGATATGCCCATATGTATGATGTGATATTAGCACATTTATTGCTTTGCATTTTCATTTTGTTTAAATTCATTTACAGTCCTGCAGCATGGTCTGACTTCTTGACTCTGGTGCCTCCTTGAGCTCTTGTAGGTCTGATACATCTCCTGCTGCTCCAGGCAGGCTGCAGCACCTGCATAATATGAGCTACAGCAACTCAGTCACTCATCAATTACCTTTGCATTTGTATTTTTTCTGGAACATGCTCTGCTCTAAGCCAAAGGAAAGCCATTGCACATGATCTGCAATAAAAATGAATGCCGTGTTTGCTCCCAGAAGTATAAAGCAACAGATGGGACTACAAATCCCTGGGATAAGAAGTTGCCTAAAGAAGTGATAAAGGCTCCTTCCTTGGCAGTGTTCAAGGCCAGGTTGGAGTCTTGGGTGACATTGCTTAGTGTGTGGTTTCCCTGCCTATGGCGAGGGGTTGGAACTGGACAATCAAGATTCTTTCCAACCCTAACTACCCTATGATTCCTATGATTCCATGACTCTATAAAGTCCAGTTTGGTGTCAATAAAGGATCGCAGAATCCGCTCTTGCACTTTATTGTGATCTTAATAATTTGACAAAAGAAGGCAAGAGTTTTGGGTTGTTTTTTTTTTTTCAGAGGCCAATGATCCATCTCTGATTACAAAGAAAATCTCAGTACAGCTACATTTGTAGATACGTTTCACATGACAATCTCTCTAAGAACCTACCGGCTATCATTGATGGCCAAATGATTGCTTTGAATTAACACAGAATCCAAGTGTGGTTAATATTCATCTTCTTTCTGCCCTCCATTTTGCTTGTGAAATGTTGACTTAGATTTACAGGTTCAAACTAAAACTCTTTACCCTAATAACACTTTGAAACAAAAGCCTGAACTGATAACATGGGTATGCCATACCTCATTAATACTGCTTCCCAAACTACAGGCCTGGAAATAACATATCTGTTTTAAAAAGGGATTATGGAAGGGATTGCATAATTCCTTCATTACCATAGTAAACTAGTTAAGGCAATAATTAAAACTGGAATTTCAAGGTCCTTAAAGTTAGTGGACCTGTAGAAAAGCTTCCAGTGAAAAAAGCCGTATAAAACCTTACCAATACACCACATGTCCAAAGGAATCAGAAACCCAGAAGAGCTGTTACAGGAAATAACCTCAGTTTTTTATAGACAACTTTGCAATGAGTCTTTTAGTGTCTTAAAGACCTATGAACTGAATGGTACCTTCCCTGAGATGGAGTAGCATTAATAAGCTTTCCTGTATATTTAGTATAGTTAGGGAGTCAGGTGGTGAATTTGCAGGTGACACACAATTAGTTGAGCTCCCAAATCCTCAATTCCAGCAGAGGAAGGGAGGAAAAGCAAAAATAAACTGTATAAAAACTACATATAATCATGTAAATTAAAAAGATTTTTGAACCCAAACTCTGCTGCCCAGCCTGAGGCAAAGATCCAAATATCCTTCATTAATAAAGCAGATGTACTTGGTTATATCATCCCTATATGTATATAACAGCCTTCTCCCCTGCAGAACTGATTAGAAAGGGAAGCAATGGTGTTCTGTTTAATAGAAAAACAAGATGTAAAGCTCATTTATTAAAATGACAACAGTTTCCATCATGGACATTTCATGCAAAGAAGTGATCAGGCATCAATATCCACGTAAATTTGCTATAGTAGAAGCAATCATAAAAAATAAGATACCTAGTTAGTTGCAAAATGGAAGTTTATGAGAGTGTGTGCTCATGTGTGATTCTTTTATATAGAAACAGGCACTGACATCCACGTATCTTTTTAAAAGCCTTCTGTTGCAAGCCTCTATTTTCGTCCCTGCTGAGTGAGAAGCAAAGGAGCCAGCCCAGTTTGAAACAAGAGGAGATTGAAATGCTGCACATCTAAAAAGAGCAAGTGTGACAAAAGTGATTTCTGCTCTGACAGTTTGAAGAACCATGGGGTGAAGAGAATAAATTCTGTCTAGAAAGGAGTAGCTGTGGCACGTATCACTTGTTATCAGAATACGGGGCCAATATAAAATTTAGTATCTAGCAAATACAGTCATGATTTTCATCCAAAATAATATTGGGAATTACTTTGTTTTACCTGTCCTCAGACACTCAGGGATATTTTGGGTCTTTTAATTAGTGACTGTCTTTCTTCTTCCTCTGCATGTCAAATATTCAATGCTTTTCCCATGACAGTTTAAATGGCAGAGTGACTATCGCATCTCATGTAACATTACGAGCAGTGAACCAGAGGTCACTCCCAAGCTTAATTACTTTCCCTGAATGAGTGCTTGTTCAGTTACATTGTCTTCTTTTTGGAGATGGGTCTGTACCTGAAAAAGAACAGACTTCTCAAGGCACAGCTTTCCCCCTGCATACATGTAGATGTAGCTTAGAAGTGCCTTTGGATCTGCTGGAGATCACTAACACTTCTACTGCAAATTAACCACATGGCAAGATGATCATGGGTCTCTAAAGTTAATCAACAAAGCCAAAGAAAGTCAAGACTTGTGCTTTAAACACTCATGGTGACAAAACCATCCCTGTTAATTATAAACTCATGCTGGCCATCTGTTAGCAATGAGTCTGAAATGCAGCCCTACCTGAGCTGAGGTTGCTGCATCAATTCACAAGGCAGCTTGGTTTTTCTGAGCGACTGCCATATCCTCATGACAAGTCTGGGAAAGGGAAGGACATCGCCATCAGATGTGACAGCTGAGCTCTGGTCAAGACAGTCTCAATATCTGATAGAGTTCTTGATCTGTCTCCACATGGGAGAAGCACGCGTGGATACTCACAGAGCCCTTTTATGTGCACATCAGTTTGTGCTTATCCTCATGACAACACTGACAGGAAAACATAAGAGTTACTCGGAGCAATAATACCAGTTTATTAGATTGAGGCGATATTTGATTGACATGTTTTCATATGAATATCATCAAAACAGCTATGCATCTTGCAAATAATGATAGCATCATCTAAGTAATATTTTAAACGCATGAATTCCTTTTCCCTGGATTTCCAATTGCAGTTCTCATTCAGCTCATGCAAATAGCATACTAGATAATGTTTCAGCAGCTCCTAGAGGCTGGAATTCAGCCTTTCTAGAAATATCTTTCAGGTTTAGGGCAGAAAGTGTGTTGGAGAGTGCTGATTAATTCTAACTTCTGCAGACATGGACACAAGAAGATGACTAGAGAAAAAGCTGATGGAAAAGAATACTTCACTCTGAAAGCACTGATATTATTCTAAAGGCTGCAATATTATGGGTATAGGAATTTAATTCTAATTTAAATAGTTTTTTGTGTTTGATTTGAATTTTTCAACATTTCAAAGAAAAATTATGTTAATTTTCAAGTTAGTTATTCTTTTATTCACTTACCTGTAAAAAAAAGCAAGGAGTAAAGTGAAAAAATCAGAAAATAAGTCTCCTTCACCTTTAAAAGTAATAAATTATAATTAATTACACTTTGTTAATAAATACATTGTTTGTGAATAATGGTGGTGCACTTCAAATCTATCAACCGAGCTTTTCTTTGAACCCTTCTTGTTGTCTTTATATAAAGCAACTGCATCCATGCATCCCCTCCTTTAAATGAACAATATTCTGATACAGCCCAATAGGAAGGTGAAACGTGACTTAATCAGGACACTGATACGGAGTGATTCCAAAATATAAACTGTGAACCAAACCCCATGCTGGAATGCATCATTGAGCATCTTTCATTTAGAGGAACAGCACAGAGAGACTACATTACTCTCTTACTCACACCAAGTGACTGAGCTTGCTCATCCTCTAATTGGGCCCCAGGAAGGAAGTTCTCACCTTGTGTAGAAGCAGCCCAGGGACAGGGAGAACTCTGCCTTCTACCTACACACGTCCACCCACAGAAATCCCTTATGCAAAGGTTCACATAGCTTGCTGCTGCTTGATTTGATTTCCTTCTCTGCCCTAAGAGCCATTAGAAATCCATGCAGCAAACAGAAGTGCCAGAAGCATCAGCCATGTGCCTCAGGATCTGATGTTCCTTTGATTCCATGAAGCAAACTAACAGTGACAACCTGAGCATGAATAATCCACCAGGAAGAATGTGGTTGAGCAGTGTGACTGTAGCTGTCATGGCACATGCAGTGCCAGGGCTGCTTGGCCAGGCAGTGGAGGGTGTTTCTCCCCTGTTCCCCAAAGCAGTGGCCCATGAGAAACTATCTGCACAAGTAACCCCCAGTTAGCCCCAGTGCTTTTGCTGGGTGCAACATATGGCACATGATGGAGAACAAGGAACCAGGCAAGAAGCCACTGCATGATGCAGTGACATGGTCTAGGGTCTGGCATCCCTGCTCGTGGCAGAGGGGTTGGAACTAGATGATTTTTAGGTCCTTTCCAGCCCTAACTAATCTATGATTCTATGCTAGTTATTTGGGGCTAGGAAGAGTGGGGAATGAAGTAAAATACAGTTTGGACAGGGAAGGTGACAGAGAAGGTGTAGCAGCTGCCGCTGCACCATGACACCTTGCCTCTGCACCATGACACAGGGCCTCAGAGGAAGAGAACTGCAGCTACTCTTTCCACCAAGCAGTCTTGCTGAGGTTTTGTGTGGTAGTGGGCTGAAGACAGACCAAAGTCAACTCATATGAGCGCTTAAATTGCTTCCTTGTGCCTTCTCTTCTTGAGCTTCCATCCTGGGGACCAAAAGATTGGATCACTTGCTATGCAGTGAGGCAGAAGTCATGGTTTTGCAGAGGCAGAGGAGAAAGTGTTCTCTGCTGCTTCTGACATTGCTATAGGAGCAATGAACCAGCAGGGGCAGCTGCCCTTTTGATTTGGTCTACCATCCTGACAAAGTATGTAGACATTACACAAGTCATTACGCTATCTCTACTATATATATATACAGTGGAATTCTCATAGCTGGAGTCAGTGAGACTTTACCATTGATCCAGCAGAACGATGATTTCATGAGCCGTTATCTTACATAAAAGAGGCTAATACTGTGTTCTATTCTAGTGTGACACTTGACCTTCAAATAATCAGACTAAAGATAGTGCTGCTACTAGAACTTAGCTTAATTGGCAATAAAGTGAAATGACCCGGTTCTACTGTTTGTGAATGTATTACAAGCTCTCCAAACAGCTATGAAGCAAAAAGTACTGGTTGATGGAGGCAAAAAGAAATACCCATGGGCTGTCTGCTGGCACACTGGTTTCCTGGGGGAAATCTATTGTCTTTGAACTGGCTAAGATACAGATAAGGGAGAAACAATCTCTTCCGTGTGTCAATACTCTTGCTATTGAAGTTCTGTAAAGTTTGCATACTGCTGATCAAAGGAGGAAGGTGAGACAATAGGAGAAGGAAAGCACAGTGAAAGCATGAAATTGAGATTCCCTAATTTTGACAGAGAAAAATTGGAGAGCTACTTGCTTCAGTACAAAGGAAATGCATCAGATCTCAAAGGCATTTTCAGGTTAGGTTTTCAAGTAGTTTTCTCAGTGGTGCAAAGCCCTAAACGTCAGTTTCCTAAGAAATGAGTGTCTTAGATCTTAGGTCATCAGAATAGGCTCCTATCTAAGACAGTTAGGCTATAACTTTGAAAATGTAATTTATCCTCAATAGCTATTTCATCATCTCAGAGGGACAGCATGCTGAGAATGGTTTTCCCTTCATGAACACTCCGGCAAAGATGAATCTTCCATTCAGGTGTCATAGCCTTTCTGAAACTGAAAGCTCAACCCAAAATATTGAAGTTTTAATCAGCTTTATGCCTTTGTCCGTTTCCAAATATAGACAAAAATGCAATGAAAATTATAGCATGGAGAACAGTAAATTAATCTCTTATCTAGAGGAGTTTTGTATTCTTTCATATCCTTCCTGTTTGGTACCCTACTAGTACACATCATAGCTTCATTAAGGCAATCTGTTGTTCATGGGGTATGTTGGCCATAAAACCATTAGCTATAGGCTGGTGTAAAAGTCTGGCAAGAGATGTGTGTGATTCTTCTAAAACCAGTCATTTGTGGATAAAAGTAATCATAAAATTCACTCATATTTGATGAGTCCATCATGCTTTCTTAGGTATGCATGATAAATAAATCCAGAAGCATTCAATGGATATCCTCTCCTGCAGAGGCGACCAACAGGGGAATCAATGGTGTAAATCACTTGGGCCTTTAATATTAGACATACATACTGAGACTCAAATATGTCATAAAGAGAAAAGTTCGTCTTTTCCCTGAAATCTAGAAATCTCTTTCAGTTGATTGACAATTTAAACCCTTTTTCAGCTGCTACATTTTTCCTGTAAACAGGGAGTTTAGCCTTACTGAAAACATTTCCTTTACCTGAGAAACTTGTATAACACAGAACAGCTTGATAGGAGAAAAGGAAAAGGCAAAGCTATTAGTAAACTGTGAAGAACAGGACTAGGAATGCTTTGTTCATTTAGGCCAACAATTACCAAAGTACCTGCCAACTTGCTGCTTTAATTTAGCTTTCCCACAGTGATATGAATTGCAGTAGCACCCTATCAAATTGCGGGGGAAAAAGGTCCTGGTGAAAGGAGGAGAGACTTCAGCTCTTGGAAGAAGGAGCTCAGATCCCATGCAGAGGGTACAGAGACTCTTCTGCAGCTATCCACTCCTGCATGCTTCTCGACTCCCTGGTAAAGAGATCCAATAGGGACAGTCCATAGTCCTGCCAGCTTCTCCTGCCCTGTAAGATGTGTCCACTATTAACCCTTGTCCACCATTTCCTCTACAACACCAGATCCACATTAACCCCCTTATGACAAATCCACTGTGATGTCAATCCCATTCGATTCCCAAATCTAACCTTTCATATTCCATTATTACTTCACTGAACAATCTCATTCTGCCTCCTATTATTTCACATTTATCCATTGTTTCGGGAGAATCCTCTTTTCCTGACTGTTGTCCCTAATCCTTTTTTTCCTGACACAAATTTCCCCCTCCCTCTCAACCAGGTTTGACCCTGACTCCAGACCTCCTGTCATACCAGGGGTTTACCCTCGAGCAGACTTTTTGAATCCATGAAGCATCATGGTGCTTCAGGAAGCATCCCGATAAACCCATAGCCTTGTGTGTTGCAAGGCAAGATAAATGGATAAATTCCCCTGTGCTGTGCTGTGCTGCAGGGCCTTGAATGATTTGTGCAGCTGGGAGCCTTGCAGGATTGATTTGAGCCAAGGAGAAGGCTGAGAAGGGGAAGGAGGAGTCACTGACACTGAGTGGCATGAGATTCCCCCCTACCACTGTCATAGATTACCTACCTCCCATATGCCACCAAGTTTTCTCCTTTTTTACTGTCCTTCTTAGTCTCCCAGCAAGACTTGCCATGGTTTTCTTCTCATCTTCCAACTCATATGGTTTCTTCCCAGGGCTGGCAGTTGTATTTGCTTACTGAGCTTTGAGCTGACATCAGGATAGGTACTGTAACATGGAGACCTCGCTAAGGCTGCTGTGCTGGGACATCTTTCTCAGCCAGGACTGTTGCTTCCTATCTAAGGAGAAGGGATCTTAAGGCTCATCCAGTTCCCACCCCTGCCATGGGCAGGGACACCTTCCATAGAGCAGCTTCCTCCAAGCCCTGTGTCCAACCTGGCCTTGAACACCACCAGGGATGGGGCAGCCACAGCTTTTCTGGGCACCCTGTGCCAGCGCCTCAGCACCCTCACAGGGAACAGCTTCTGCCAAGAGCTCATCTCAATCTTCCCTCTGACAGTTAAAGCCATTCCCCTTGTCCTGTCCCTACAGCCCTTGTCCAAAGCCCTTCTCCAGGTTTCTTGTAGCCCCTTTAGGCACTGGAGCTGCTCTGAGGTCTCCCTTTAAGGAGTTTTCTCTTCTGCAGACTGAACAAACCCAGTTGTTTCAGATTGATGCCATTGAGATCTGCACCTTCTCTCCCAACTCATTAGCCTGCCTCTCCTAAGGGGGTAAAGACTGCCCTTATTTAAAGAGCTCACCTTTAGGCTATTCTCATGTAGCTTTGGACCACTGCCTCAAGAAAAGACTAGCAGACATCAGAGTGCTGCTTCTCATCCACCCAGCATGAGGACCTGTTTTGGAGACAGGGAACTCGCAGCTGAACCTCATTACACTGTCCCAGAGAGTCCCATCTGCCCCTGATGACAGCCTTCTGTCTCTATTTGCCCTTTAAAGCCTGGTTTAAGAAAACAAAAGTGGAAGAGAAAGGCCCTTTCTGTTAACATGCAATGCTCTGACATGGTGCAGGGTGACAGCTCTGCTACTGGGTGGCTGAATCCATGTGCAATGAATAGCTGCTGGGAACCAAGTGTGCATGGCTCTGGCAAGGGCTGCGAACACAGAGGAGTAACCTACCTCAGCATCTAGCCCTTGCACACGTGCAGAGGCTCTTACTAAGCCACAATAGCTGTGCTGCAGGGTATCTTTTGCCTGCTTATTGTGCAGGGATTAAGGCTTGGCTGCCCTGATGAGAAAGCTGTCCCGATTGCCCACAAACTCTCAGCATTCCCAGTTAAAACTGTTTTAAAGAGGCAGGAAAGGCAAGCAGAAAACAGTTCCCACTCTGCCCTTTAAAACAAACTTGATTTTAACACGTGCAATACAGACTCATTCCTATTTCCTTTGCCAAGCTGCTGCTTGGTTTTGATCTCACATCTCACGGGGCACTCACCCTCACAGGGAAGGAGGCTTTGATCAGGAAGAAGCAAAGGCTGTTGAAGAGCAGAATGCCTGACTGAATGGCAAGACCAGCAGCATGTTGCTGCCTCTGCCACTCACCTGCTCTGGGTCCTTGGGCATGTGACAGTGGCATGTGGGGCTTTGTTTTCCCAGTTTTTACAGGAGGAGGGGAGGCAATCGTTTTCCTCCTGCACATTTTGCTTGGAGACATAGGACTGCAAAGTGCTAAACTAGAGCGGTAAAACCATCCTGGTTAGCCTAAAGACAGCTCCAAAGAAGTAGCAGAATGCATCTATTATTTTTCCCCTCGTCTTTTTGAGCCCAGCTAATGAAGAGGAAAGAAAGCCCCTTGCTGAGTGCAAGCAGCAACTGTGAAAGTGATGCACCGAGATGCAGGAAACACACTGGAGTGCAGGAATTCAGTTACATGGCTGTTTGCAAATTAATGGCTAAATCAATTAAATGAAAGCATGGGATTCTCTTGAGGAAAGTCGAATCGCAAGGAGAAGGGGAGGGGTTGGGGAGTGGGGATGACATAATCACGTTTGCGAATCACCAGCAGTGTGCATGCTTTAATCCATTAATGGGGTTTTTATCTGTGATCATAAAAAGCAGGTTACATTCAGCCTGGAAGGGAGTGAGGGTTGGAGGAGAGGGGAGGGGAGAGAAAGAGCAAGAGGCAGAGACAGAGAGAAAGCAAGAGAGGAGGAGAGCGCAATTCACTCGGTGCACTGCTTGCAAGCTTGGGGCTGGTAATTAGGGATCTCAGGAGAGCAGTTTCTCAGAATAACCCTCTCTCCTTCCAATGGACCGAATGGAGACAGTGGTTCAGTCCTGCTGATATTTTTTAAGCCCTCCTCGCAGTTTGATGGGCATTCCCAGTGCTTTTGTGCACGTCTCGGAAAGCGTTGACGTGGAAAGGAGCAGCGAGGAGGGGGAGGTTGGAGACAAAAACTGCAGCTCTTCTCAAAATACGGAGGGCATGCAAGAGTGTGAGCAGGCTGGGGAGGAGGGCGAGGTGGGTGCACCTTGCACCATGTTCCCCGGGTGCCGGCGCGGAGCAGTTTCGGAGATGTCCCTCTTGTGACTGGATGCACCATGAGCATCTGGGAGGTGATCCTGGCTTTCGTGGTGGTGGTGCTGATGCTCGTGGCCCTGCTGGCCAACGTGCTGGTGCTGATGTGCTTCCTGTACAGCGCTGACATCCGCAAGCAGGTCCCAGGATTGTTCATCCTCAACCTCACCTTCTGCAACCTGTTGATGACTGTTTTGAACATGCCCCTGACCTTGGCTGGGATCATTTACAAGAGTCAACCAGGAGGAGATCAGATCTGCCACATTGTGGGTTTCCTGGAGACTTTCCTCACCACGAACTCCATGTTGAGCATGGCAGCTTTGAGCATTGACAGGTGGATTGCTGTGGTCTTCCCTCTAAGTTATCACTCCAAAATGAGGTACAGAGATGCTGCTCTCATACTGAGCTACACGTGGTTGCACTCGGTGTCATTCCCGATAGTGGCGGCTTCTCTCTCCTGGGTGGGTTTCCATCACCTCTATGCCTCCTGCACCCTGTACAACAAGAGACCAGAGGATAGGACACAGTTTGTGATTTTCACTGGGATCTTTCACACCCTCAGCTTCCTCCTCTCCCTTATAGTCCTGTGTTTCACATATCTAAAAGTGCTGAAGGTGGCACGGTTTCACTGTAAGCGGATTGACGTGATCACTATGCAGACCCTGGTGCTGCTTGTGGACATTCATCCCAGGTAAGGTGCCGGTGCATTCAGCAAGTGAGACTGCTGCAGAGGAGGCGAGGACAGGGTTCAGTATTATGTTAAATACAGTCTGATTTGTGTCACAGCAGGGGATTGGGAGGGGGAGAACGCAAGCATCCTTCATGTCAGTTTCTATTCTGCATGTTTCTTTTCCTTGTATCTGTTTTACGGCTGCAGAAGCAACTGTTTTTTGTTCTGATTAAGGGCTTGTTTTGGGGGGAGAGCAAACAAACAGGCAGTTTTGGCTGGGCATGCACTTCCCTTTGAGACAGTGATCAGATCACTGCCGTTTGTCTCCGAAGGTGGATTTAGCAGTCAATCGACTTGCATTTTTTGGCACTGTCAGACCCAAAACTGGTGGATCCGTAAGAAGGAGCAGGCAGAGGCTGCACATGTCCCTTCAGTTGGAGTTCTGATGGGAAGCTGGGTGCTGTGTCCCGCTCCTTCACCCGGCAGTTTCCCTATTGCCATGCTGTCTGTAACTTTATCTTTCCAGAAGGCAGAATTGTCAGGCAGTGACATCTGCAAAACACATACACTCAAGTGCTTATACTTGCATTTAAGTGAGAGACTTCAGTAGTGATGTTAATATGACAAGCAAGGGAAATATAAATTCATTTCAAATGTCAGTCTTTAAGCAAGCTCCTTGTGCCTAGACAGAGGGGGTGAAAAGTCTCTGAGGGCTGAGTGGGTAAAGAGGTTGAAGGCAAGCTCCAAAGGGGAATGAATGTGTCTCGGGATACTGTGCAAGAGTTATGTCACGGATTAGACACAAACTATAAATCTTGCATGAATAGGTATGCCTGGATCTGGAAGGGATGCAGATTTTGTGTCTGATATGGGGGAGAAGTCTGCCTGGAGCTAAGGAAAACTGAGAGCAGCCAAAGAGGGCAGTCCCAAGCCAGACATCCCACCTGGTCCCCCTTCGACGTCCTTTGCTCTGCAAGCTGGAGGCAAATGACAGCTCCCTCCATTAGCAGCCAGCCAGGAGCAGGGCTTTAGGACTGAAAGCACATGTGGCTGTCCTCGAAAAAAGGTCATAATGTAGGGATTCCTAAGCCCAAGACAAATAAATCTGAAAGGATCAGGGCAGGACTGCACACTGTTAGAGGAGCAGGAGCACTTGCTCAGAATTCTCCACTTAATCTGTTTGATCTTTCTCTTGACCAGGTACGCAGAGCAGAACTTTGGGCATCTCCTATAACTATTCTTGAGAAACACATGTATAAATCTTCCCTTATTCACCAAGTCACATAGAGGAAAAAACACCCTCCTGCCCTACGTGCTGTCTGGTTGCTAAACTGTGCCTCAACTGGTCTTAGCTCCTGCACGCACTGTGAGATGTGGTGGTTACTCCTTGACAGTGCCATAAACCTACCAGGGCTATTTGAAATAGCGATAGTTATGTCTAATGCTTAAAGTATGCTTGGTCTGCATAGTTTAGGAAAAGGACAAAGATTCCAATGCTTTTTCTCCTCCTCTGCATTTTTTCTGGTCTAGGTTAACTTGAGGATGTTTGCAGTCATCTTGCAGAGGGCTGGATTCAATGGGGCTGTGGGAGCAGTATCTCCTTTCTTTAGAGGAGGCGAGTAACCTGTAGTACTAACTCTTATTTATCTCTCACATTAGATTATTCCAATGCTTCTCTTTAAGAAAGGAGAGTTTTAGCATCCTTTTTAGACTGCATAACTGGTGGCTGATATGGTCTATGGTGATGTTGCCTTGACTGGGACAGCTGCTGCCACTGAAAAGGCTAGACCTCAGATCACCTTCCCTGCTGTGAGAACCACACCAAAGCTGAAGGTCTCCTGGAGAAGTCAGTGACATACACAAAGCTCTGACATAGTAACAGCATCATTTGAATTACTTAAGTGGCATATATACAGGCTGTTTCAGTGCTTACCGTAGTACCTAACAGCATAGACATGGACACTGGGAGAATGCACATGAGAACAAAGTTTGCAGTCCCACCTTGGACTACCCTGACTTCTCTGGCTTTTTGTACAATCTAGTTTCAAGGCTGAGAAATGTGTACAGACAATTTCTTGCTTCCTATGACTCAAAATCCACCCTCAAGGGGGTCTAAGTGACAGGCATTATGACAGATGGCTTCATTACCTGTGACTTGGAAAGACATGAGTGATCTTCTGAAGATCATTTAAGATGAGTACAAAGGAAACCTCGAAATACCACACAGATTCATGTGAATGTTGAGGGCACATGCCCTTTCAAGTTAGCTTAGGCATTTTTACTGGATATTGTTCTTATCTTGACTTTGTTCTTAAGAATAAGATATCTTAGGTATTGCGAGGAGTTTGGGCAAGACCTCGCTTAAGTGCTTAGCTCATGTGTTTATTCACTCAAATTATCTATACTACCTTGTTGGTGTATTCAGCTCTATGCATCTTAAGGTTCAGTATCTCATAAATGTTGTTTAAAACACCAAACCTTCAAAGGGATATTTCCAAGATTTTCCAAGATATTAAAATCTTTAAACAAAAGCTTAGTCAAAAATCCACTTCTGTGACTAGTGTCACTGCTGGAACTCACATGTAAGTTCTTATCTTAGTGCATGAAAATGTGTGCAAAAGCAGAGTACTCATCTGTGTACACTATCTATATGAAGAAGTGAGATAAAATGCCTTCCTCTGTGATCTGGTGTTTATTAGCTACACCTGGAAAGGCTGAACAAAAGAAACTGGTTGAAGTGAATCAGGACTCCCCAAGTCATGTGTGAGCTCCAGGATTCAAAGCCACCTTTCTATGTGCCAGGAAGGAAAAGATGTAACTGAGGAAACTGTTAGAGACAAAACCCATGCCACCTTCACACCCTAACACCCCCCCAGTTTAACCTAGTTCAGAGATTTCTTTTCCTACATCACTGTGTGCCTGGGATACTACGAATTTAATAACACACGACTTAGGTTAAGCTGTCAAAAATCATCTGCCTGTACCTAAAAATACTCCAAGTTCTCTAGCTCTTGCAGAACTGAAAGTACATAGGTTCTCTTGAAAAGGTGGATTTTTTTCTTTCTGAGCTGTCATTTCTAGCTGCAAATAACTCAGACGCAGAACATGTAACACATTTAGATGTGTTTTCATTCTACTTACGCATATTCTTTGACAGGAAGACAATTTGCTATTTCTAGGAGAACAAACTTTTCCTCCAGAATTTATTCCATTTCCATATCATAATAACAGCTCCGGGTACTGGCAATGTATACCGTTACATATTATATATAAAACAGAGCAGAGGAAACACATTTTCCCTACCAGAACCAAAAACTAATCTAAAACTCATAGCCACAGAGAACACTGAAACAAACTGAGATCCTCAGGAGAGACCGTGTTTAGATGATGAGCAAACATATGTAGATACAGTAAATAACGTAAGAGTATGGCCATAAATCTCTTAGCTATTAATATATGTAAGTGTGGAATCTGACAATGACTCATCAGTTACAAACTTGTAATAAAAACAGAGAGATTGATGCTAACCAGTTAAAAAATGCAGCACATGAGCCAGACCATTCAGTTTGCCCAAGGTGTGATTGTGTTACCACCAGATCTATGCAGTGAGTCAACAAGTAGCAGTGTGGTTAAGTGCATAGAGAGGGCTTTCAGGACTCAGTCTGGCTTTGGCTTTGCCCTTTCCCAAAGGGATTTGTTCAGGTACAGATGGCCCTGGTGCTCTGGGAGATGTAACCAGTGCTGCCCATCCAGTCTAACCATCTGGTGAAGAGAGTAACTCATCCATTTCCCTCAAAATGCACAAAAAAGCACAGGAGTTACACAAGCAGGTAGAGAAGGAGGATGGATTTTGATGTTATTACTCTTTTAGTAAGCAATTATACTGATTCCAAAGGAGATTTCCTGCAGTACAAGTGTGATCTCAGCCCCTGCTCCAATCACCTGACTGGCACCCCAAAAGCCTTACCAGCTTTTCTGATGCTCTGGTGAGATCACTGGGAAAGCCAAAAGAGAAACCCTTGTCTTAAAATGCCACAGGTAGTGAAAAATCGCGGGGGGTGATTAATTTGTAACTGTTTAGTTGGGAATCAAGGCTGATGTGAGGCGAGCAGTCAGAATAACACAGCACTGGAGATTTATTACACGATCCCCAGCTTTGCAGAACATTCAGCACAGGCAGAGCATGAAAGATTTATTGCCACACAGTTCACAGATATAGGATACAGCAACTGCTCCAACATTGGGCTGAATATTCAGAGTGTGATTTTACTGTTATGATTTCATTGTGGTTTATTTCTTAGCTTGCTGTGAAGTTTCTCCTATGTAAGGTAGTGATGTTAGAATTGCTGTTTCTAGGGAAGTAGCATGCTGCCTACCCCACTCTGGGTATTTTCCAAGTCTCTGAATAACATGAGGCAAACTCTGGGTTCAAAATACTTCTTGCAGTAATTTAAAAATGGAGTTGTAACTGAATTCAAGGCTGAATTCCTCTACTTCTTTTATTCTACATAAACCTATATGATGGGAGTGTGTACATATGAATATATAATCCTGTATTTCTCAGTGATTGTTTTTGGAGAGTGGGATAATTGTTCAATGAATTAATACTTGGTATTGCCCCACATAAATGCAGTGCACCTGGTATTGACTTTTGTGATTGCAACAGTTCCTGGAAAGATTGATTTCCATCATTCCATAAGTAAAGCCGTTAAAATCTGCTACCTGATATTATGATTCATGTTCTTGTTTGTGTTGAATGTCACGCAGCGTAAGAGAGCGTTGTCTAGAAGAACAAAAGAGGAGGAGGCAGCGAGCAACAAAGAAAATAAGTACCTTTATTGGTACTTTCATACTTTGTTTTGCACCCTATGTAATTACGAGGTAAGTGTGAACCTACGTACTGCAAAAGAGTACTGAGATGCACTCTTAGCTCAGAGAAGTAGGGCACTCCGAGCAAGAAAATGATTCAAGTCTCCTGTAAAAACGTTGTGCGTTGTTTCCACTCTTATGACAGAGATTGCATTTGCTGAGTCAAAAATAAACCCTATATAAAATACCATAGTGCTTATGTGGTACAATCCTGATGCACTCCGTGGGCCAAACTCTCTCTCATCAACTCAGTCAATGCATTGGTTGCATGGGAGTAATTTAATTTAGGAAGTTAGCCCTTGGGATTTTGCAAGCTTTTTTCAGATTCCCACCCTGGTTCAGGGAAAAACACTTGTCTGAATAGGTCAGACTGTAAAAATCTAGTCAACAAGATCCAACTGAGGTGAGAACATAGTCCACAGGCTTAAATGATAGCTTTGTCTGGCTGGATAGAGTTTATCAGTCATAAACAACAAACATCAAAGCTGTTCCGTTACATGGCTAAAGAAAAATCCTGTGATTTATGGTCAGATGTCTATCTATCTGCTAGTTTATCTTTGGGAATGGCTCCTGTGGGAAACACAAATTTATGCCTATGAAACACAAAGTATTGGAAAGTGAGAATATCCAGAAAAGTGTTATCTACTTGTTGAAGAAAATTTACAATTTGCATTCCTTATTAAAAGCCTCTGGAAAAAATTGAAGTGCTGCTATGCAGAATAGAGAAAGAAAAGAATATTTTTAAAGTATCTCCTATTCCAATGCTATCAAAGAGAAATTATTCTGACTGACTTCAGCCAAACTCAGATCCATCATAAATAAGCATTAAAAAAGCTGAATTAAGGCTCCATAGAAGTGGGCATGTGCCAACCCCAAGTTTTTCCAATCCAATACAATATCTTGAATTTCTGTTTCTATTCACAAGAAGGTACTGCAATCTCTTGGTAAAAATAGAAACCTGCATGTAACATTGGTTTTATGTTCATGATAATAACAGGCAATTGATTCATGCTGTTTATAACAGTATTACTGGATTTACCTTCACTTTCGCTTAGTAGCCACAAAAAGACACTCTCTACCACACACTCTAAGATATGAGAGGTTTAATAATTATGGACATTTAACTTTAGTTCTCAGGGTATAAGACATTGAAGTATTTGTGGCATTGCAAATGGTTAATTTTCATTTTATGCTGGGTCTCTGAACTTAATGAAAATCGTCACAGTCCCGAAATAGCTGGCAGCTTCATCCTGAGTGACGCCGAGTGCTCTAACCAGAACTGTCAGAAGTATTTTTGTGCTCTTCCATAGGCATCTCAGCCCAGCAAACACGCACCACCTCCTCACCTTCTCTTAACTCTGTGGCATCTGAATTTGTTTCCCAGTAAACTTAAGACACAGAAGAGGGGTCAGAAAAAAACTTAACCTCCTCCCTTTAGTCCATGCAAGGGCCATTTAAATGTTCCCCTTCAGTCTGTTGAGGACTGATAGCTTTGTCAGGGAGAGCAATGATGAGAAGAGTCAAAATATAGCTTTCTGAATGCATGAAGATGCTTGCTTGCTCAGGGGCAGACTTGGACACTAGTCAGGCAAGGTTCAAACTTAAACAGGGGACGTTTAGATTGGATCTGAGGAAGAAATTCTTTACTGTGCGGGTGGTGAGGCACTGGAATGGGTTGCCCAGGGAAGTTGTGAATGCTCCATCGCTGGCGGTGTTCAAGGCCAGGTTGGACATAACCTTAGGTGGCATGGTTTAGTGGGAGGTGTCCCTGCCCATAGCAGGGGGGCTGGAACTGGGTGATCTTAAGGTCCTTTTCACCCCTAACTATTCTATGATTCTATGATTTTCCTGGCCTTATCAGTTCTAAAACGTCTAGGGGGATTCTCTTCAACAAGCTACAGGGAATTATGGAACCATATAATTCTAGAATGGTTTTGGTTGAAATGAACTTTGAAGCTCCTCCATTTCCAACCCCCTGTCACAGTCAGGGACACCTTCTGCTAGATCAAGTTGCTCCAAGCCCTGTCCAGCCTGGCCTTGAACACTGCCAGGGATAGGAATTCCCTCTTTAGCTATCTCAGAGACTTTGTTGGATGCTATACTGTTTGAGGACTTCCCTGTGCCTCACATGTATGGCTGAGGGTGCTGAAGTCAAGGGGACTAGGAGGCTCTTGAGCTTAATTATGTAAGGAATTACTATTTTCTGGACTATGCCAAGTGCTTTATAGGAAGAGTCAGAGATGGAGTCAGTCAGTCAGTTCAAGGCAGTGAACAGAAGACAGTCGATGAAGCCTATTGCTCAGCTTCTCATTCAGACAGCAATACGTTTAAACTAAACACTCTTTTAAGTACTTCATGAATTGAGGTGTGAAAGCAGTAAATCATGAGCTTTTATTATAAAACACCGTTCTGCTTCCACACTAAAAACTAATAGTTGTCCCTAGCAATTCCATGAACCAGTCACAGAGTTGTGTTAATAACCCTAAATCAGATAAATTCTTCTTTAGGCAAACCAGAGCTTTTCAGATTATATTAAGGTAAAAATCAGATTAGGCACCTCTTTTATCAAGAAAATGCCCTTCTAATGGGCTAAGTAGCTAACGTTAAGTAGAATCTGATTCTTTTCGTTTCAGTTCTTCCACTGTACCTATATGACAGATGTATTACCCCATAGTAAATATTTCTAGGCACAACTTGTTTCTTGGTTTGTAAATATTCTATTAGTACACATCTCTTCTTTTGCTATATTTATCATTATGCAATTCAATAACATTGTTCAAAACACTTTCTTCAAGGAGATTTTGCATAAGAAAAAGTAAGTCAAACCAATTTCTAATATTCATTTCCAACTCTAGGCATTTCACATTGAAATAGAGAACTTTGCATACGTAGGTTAATAAGTGCTGTCAATGTGTGAGGAAATTGGCCTTAAATTAACAATCCTGAAGTAATATGAGAAAGAAGTTCATAGTCACAGTCTTCAGGTTACAGAGGAGGATGGTGGAACAGGCAGAAGATTAATATTCTCTTCATCACTTCTGAGGGCCAAGGATAAGCAAACTGCAACTATGCTTTTAAATTGGCTGCCTGCCTTCTGCATGCAGATCCTGCTCAGGTAGTCACGGCTTAAGGGTTCTTCTGCAAGTCATGTTCCTGTCTGTCTGTGCAGATAAATGCATGATTTTCCTATGCAATCTTAGGTTGACACCTCTGAAGAAAGTGGCCTTCTGGTCAAAAGATTCAGCTGATGCTAGGTAGAGATATTTTCCTCCTCTGTGTAAAAACCTTTTGGTACAAGCTGGCCAGTCCTGTTTGCTACCCTCATACCTCTGCACTAGGAGATGATTCTTGCAACTCTGGGGAATAGGAGCAACTAAAAACAATGGTTCGCAAGATTTGCAGGTCTAACTACAGAAGTCCAAAAGTGGTACTGCTTCCTCTCAGAAGCTGTCTGGTTGTAATACATGCATCACTTCAGATGCAAAACTGGCTAAGAGTAAATGGGGTAATGATAATTGAGATTCCATTTTTTTGTACTGGGAAGCAATTATTAAATAGGCCTTTTTCATTAGCAAGACAGCATGTAAACAATTCAACCTGCCAAGCAATAAAGTAAAAATAAAGCAAAATAAACATCAAGATAAAACTCATGGTCAGCTTATTCATATCAATAGCGCAATAGTAACAACTAAAGCATGATTCTGATTCGATGGGACTTGTGTAGAGTCAAAAAGAATCTGAAATCTGACAGAAATATAAGGAATGCAAGAGCTGATACAAAACCTTGAGGAAAAGACTGAGTTTCTGCTTGTGAGAACTACATCACCTACCAGCTCCAAATGCCAGCTTTGTTTCGTTCCTGAAGAAGAAGACATTTTCGCTTGTTTGAGACTGGTTTATCCAGAGTTTGCTCCATAACTCAGTGAAGTTCTCAGTTTTATGTAATGCATAACAGATATCCCACTGTTGCAGGAGCCTTTCAGCTGGACGTGTACATGACCATGAAAACATTTTACTGTAATGATTAACTTTATACATGAGACCTCACTTGGAATATTGTGTGCAGTTCTGGTGTCCTCAACATAAAAAGGATATGGAACTGTTGGAACAAGTG
>JASSUY010008239.1:0-24479 GCA_032466535.1 Forpus xanthops | reverse complement strand
TGTGGAAAAACACCCACCCCCCCAGCCCCCCCCCCCCCCCCCGATTTCCACCTCAGTGGGTATCAAGCTTCTGCGTTGCAGTGTTTTCAGCCCTTTTCACCCCCTTCCCTCGAATAAATCTTGTCAGTCCAACTTCTCCCAATAGTTAAGGTTTTTGAGCAATGCCAAACTACTCTGCGTCTGTCACTTCCCACTTGTTTTCACGCTCCAGCTCTTCACAGTACACACAGCACACAGGACATGCTGCCTTGCCAAACGCTCAAATCAGTACTTCCCCTACTGGGATAACAAGAAAGGACATTTTCAATGCGGTCTTCTCACCTCAGAGCTCAGCCCCATGCTGTAGCTTCCTGCTTCCTTTGTCATGTCCTCCCACAGGGTACCTTTGCACGAGGCTACCTAATTTATCTGTGTGCAAATCATCTGGTGTCATCCTTTTGGTTTGGAGCACAGCAGGAAGGATGGCTGTTGCTACAGGGTAGTCAAACTGGCCTCTAAGGAGTCTCCACCAAGAAGAAACCTGGCACACAGCACAGAGGGCTGTACAGATGAATCCAGCCTTCAAGACAGGTATGATTGAGGTAGGAATTACATATCCTCCTGCCATACATGAGTGCTTCTCACCTTACATAGATCCATCTGAGCTCTTTATCCACAGCCTTGCAGGAGGCAAAACTTCTCATGTTAAATATTCCATGGTGGATGCTCTGATAATATCTGACCCTCTTAATGAGCAGGGAGCCATTCAGAATAGCCAGAGTTGTTTCTCTTTTAATGGGAGGTTTCCCTGCTAGTGGGAAATGCACTGAACTGCATTGAAGTGTTATTTCTTGCATTGAAATGTTACTTTAATTTGCTTCCTAATAAAACCCTGCTAATCTGCATTGTTTAAAAGGCACTTCTAAATGGATTCCAATAACCACAGACTGAAGGGGAACAATATTCGGAATACAAATTTTTATGCTAGGAGTTTTCACTGTCTTTTGAATAAGATAGACCATTTCAAGGGACTAGACTGAATTTTCTGTACAAATTTTGTGCTTCCCCTGTCCTTTCAGAAAAACTTTCCCTTTTTATAACCTGCAGCAGGCAAATTATGCAGTGTTGATTTGTGCAGCTATCCATAGCAGATACTCAAGTATGCTGCATTCATTTCACCATTTATAAATGTGTTTTACAGCCCCCAAACTAGACCTGAGAATATTTCATAGAATCACAGGTTAGGGTTGGAAGGGACCTTAAGATAATCTAGTTCCATCCCCCCTGCCATGGGGGGCACCAAGTCCTCAGAAGTGATATTATCCATTCTACCAGAAACTAAGACTGTTAAATGAGAATAATTAAGATTCTTCAATTCATTTCTAATTAATTCCCCAGAATAATAACAAGTAAATCTGGTCATCATAGGCACTTTTATCTTCTTTTCCTTCTACGAGTAGGGAGTGTTACTCTGAACAACTGGAGATGGGTTGTCCATGTGCGCACATCCAGCCACCCAAAACTAAAAAATGTTCTTCTCTTGCAACACCTGTAGATAAAGCTCACCTCCAACCCTCTGATTCAACAGGTGAGGTGCAAGATGCGACGCGTTCTTCTTGTCCCACTTGTCTGTGAACTGCCGTATCTCAGAAGCAAGACTCTTGCATAGAGTTAAGAGTGTGACATGGCAGCCCATGTCTAAGAACTCCATGTTTGGATAATGCATTTTGTCTTTTTTCCTCAAATAAACTATCTGCATCTCCAGGTAGTGGTCTCTCACCAACAGTATAGGACAGGAGTTGGGTAACCCTTTACACTAATACAAAATATGCACAAAAGCCCATCATATCCTGTAATCCATGGGTCAGGACTCACTGCAGGAGTGGAGTGATACACAGCAGGTGCACTTCCTTTATGACTACCTCACCTTCCTGCTGCCCTTGTAGGACAGCTACGAGGCTCTGCAAATGGAACCTATGATGAGGACAATGGTCCTGCACTTGGGTGATAACAATCCCATGCAACACTTCAGGCCCGGAGAAGAGTGGCTGGAAAGCTGCCCCATGGAAAAGGACCTGGGTGTGCTGGTCAGTACAGGTGCAGGAAAGTGCCCTTGCCCTGGCAACCAGATCTTCAGAATGATTTCTGCCTCAGTGTTCAGATGTGGTTCCATGTATCTGCTGGCTGTTTCACAGACCATCTTTACCTTGCTGTTATTATGGACTAAAAAAGCAGGGCCACTTTCCTGAATCTGTATTTTTAAATGCTTTAAGTCTGAGCTTGTCACCACATTCCCTCTCTGCCATGAGGAAAGAGCACATCGCTCTCTCCCCTTCCACGCACAGGTAAAACAGCCCTGTATCTTAAATCTCCAGCAAAAATCTTGCTTGTTAAAGCTGACAGTATTGAAAGAGTGCAACGGATGGAACATGCATTGCACTATCTTAGTGTTTTCTCAACTCAGTCTCAGAATGAAGACTTCTTGTGGGACCTGGCAATACCAGTCCTGTAGCAGTGATGTTTCTCAAGTTCCTCTGCAATTGTCTGCCTTAGACTAAGGCCTGAGATTAAACGACCTAGAGATTACTAAAGCCAAGTCCTTGCTTAGTTTCACCTCAGGATAAATCCGATTCCGTGTTACCTTCACATCGCATTGCGCTGAAAGAGCCCTTGTGATGCTGAATGCACAGGTGCTGAAAATCACTCAAGACACAGAGGAGTGGTAAAAAAAAAAAAAAACAAACAAACAAAAAAAAAAACCAAAAAAAACACCACCCCAAACCCATATAAATCTAATACATGTGGCTAGGTCAAATGCTGTGTGAACACTTTCAAATGTGACTATCTTTGTTTAACAGGACAAAAAAGTTAATACACTGAATGCCCTGGAGCTTGAAAAGCAGCTCCAAAACATACAAAAAGGCAACTCCAGTTGGTTATAAAAGCCTACAAAAGTACAAATATTAACAAATTCAGGGAAACTGACTAGAGCAGAAGCTAACACAGTCCCCTGCTGGAAAAATACTGTAAAAACATGCTACTTCTGTATTGCTCCTCTATGTCTACAGCAAACACAGGCTGCTTGACAAGCAAGACATGTCTAACAAAGCCTGAGCCATATATTGGCTAAGGGAAAAAACAAACAGTTTGGGGAATCTCACCAGGCCTACATATAACATCAAGACAGGACATTTAGGAAAAGGTTCTTCACCAAGAAGGCGGTCAGTTACTGGGATTGGGTCCCCTGGGCAGCAGTCATAGCACCTATGATACACACTTATCACGAACTTCAGGTCTATCCAGATAGAACACGCACACAGACAAGTATTTCACTTGATTTATGCAGCAATTTGATTTTCTCATGTTTCTTGCTTCCTTCCCTTTCCTTATCTTCTGACTTTGATCTCCTCCATGTCTTGCATTACCCTAGCAGGTCAGGTTCCCGATGAAAATGAAAATTCCTCTGTGCAAGACAGTTAAGATCCTCATTCTCACCTCTCGAATCAACCCTCACTTTGTTTTCTTGCTTCATTTTGCTGTTATAGAAGATGATGAAAAAGCCCTTTCAGGATGGTCTAACAGCTATTAAATACAGGGGTTACCTGTATGAAAGGCAAAAAAAAATAAAGGAAGCAATTTTCCTTCTTAACCTCACAGCCCACATATTAGATGAAAGGTAACACTTCATAGAATAGGGGAAAAAATCATGGTTTAATTACAACAATGTAGCATAAACACTTTAGTAGTCGATACCAGGATATTACTGTGACGTCTAACCTAAGCTTGAACTCTCCACAAATACCGTAAACAGACACTCTAAAATTCCCGAAATGACTGGCATTAAGAAGGTTTGTACAAAGGCAGTCAGTTGTTCAGTCTTTAAAATGTCATGATATGGTGAGACAAACACGACACATACATCAATAAGTACAGAGAAATGTTATGCTACATTTTAGACAGTTCAGAACCGAAAGTGCTTCACATCTATAGGATAAGAAATGGCTTCATCTCCTCATCCCTAAATGATGAGAGCAAAGAAATAACCCTTTAATAGGTTAAATAAACAGTGCCCTATTTATCCATGCTTATATAAAGTCTGCAACAATTCAGAAGGTCCATGATGAAATTTACAATCTATATACAGTATAACAAATTGTTCAAGAAAAAAGTCCAGAAACTCCTTGGTTCCCAAAAGGCTGAAGCTTGTTCTCTGCACTAGAGGCAAAAGCTACCTACAGGATTAGGTGATTTTCCTTTTCTTTTTGGTAAAAATCAGTCATCTTAATCCACCTTGAATAAAATCAGTCCCTAAATCCTGGTTGTATTCAACAACTGCTTAATCCCAGTGTTTAAGGCATGTTCATTAGATGTCAGTATAGGGGTACTGTCAGAAATCATAATAATCACAGGTACTAACAGTCAGCAGATTTATATAGCAACGCCACCCTTCATAATATAATGTCAAACAGTTACAATGGAAGCTGTTCCTGAGATTAAATTTGCTAAATACTAAGATGAATGTTTTCCTCTTTTACTTCTTCCTCTGCAATGCACGTGCTCAACTGAAAATTAGAATTTGCTTTGCAAAATAGCTTGAATGTCAGAAAATGAAAATGTTAGAAAACTAGAATTATATGGGTATTCCCAAATCTGAATGTAGACAAGATGGCATGAATTTGCAAGGTTTAGTGTCACTTAGCTTTTAGTAAGAGTATCTTCTAAATATGAAGATACATATGAATGTCAGTCCATGCTTTTGCACAACTGCAAACAACAGAAAAAAGATTTTGGGATTAAGAATTTCCATAAATTTAATGTTCTGTGAACATACATAACTGATACCTCAGAGATTTTTAGCTTTCTGATCTGGTCTCCGCCTTCAGAATTAGATGAAGACATTTTGAAATTGTGGGAACACAAAGTACCTAGGAATATATTCAGCTTTTAAAATCAGAAACTAATTGTCTATTCAGATACTTCAGTATCCATTCCACGGAATTGCTTCTCAAGTATGTAATCATTGACATTCTTTCCTATTTAAAAAAAGCTGTTCTTGGCTGAGAAAAGTGGATAGCTGTTAAAAATAGACTTTTCATGAGACTCACAATGTACATGACAATTCTTAGCACCCTAAACATCCTGGGTCCAACTCATTAAAGTTCATAAAAACATTTGCTCAAGTCCGAGCATTAAAATTCAGAGGAGTTAAAGGGCACTAGAAACTCACGATGACAAAGAAGTGCGACTCAGGTCTGTGCCATACCTGCACTTCTGACTGTCAGCTGAAGAAAAACCCCTTAAAAAAATTGCACCATCTGGAGTTTAATCCAAAGTTTGCTGAAATCAATGAAACACGTACAGTGAGCTTTAACGGGATTAGTACTTTAAGTGCTCCAACGGAAGCAGTACTGTAGCATCTCCTATTTTAAAGGCAAGAAAGGAATGCAGTAATTGCACCTATCAGACTAGGGAATAAATCTTCATTTATGTACTTTCAAATCTGTCAGCAGTGCAAATTATGACTTACAGTATGATTAGGAAAAAAAAAAAATCCAGATTTGTTTCCATTTAAATCCTAGTAGGACAGAAACCAGCAACATGCTGAGGAAACAGGGTGGGAAAGAAATGACTGCTTCCACAGTCTGGGAATTCCAGAGAGTGTTACATAGTGGTATAAACCCAAAGCTTTGAATGAAGTTTGGCCTAGCCCATGTGTCTTGTGCACAAAGGCTAGCTACAATTTAACTCTTGTGGTAGTAAAATATAAATAGCAACAATTTATTCACAAAATTCTGGATTAGATTTGATTTTTGTTTGCTGGTCTATTAAATTATCAGCCAGCTGTATGTTTAAGCACAACAATAGAAAATGTAGTACATAAACACCTAAAAATCACAGTCATAAAAAGCAGGCAAGTACATCAGTCTTTTGGTGGCCAAAGCACAACAGATTAGTCCAAACAGGTGTATGCGACCACAGATCATGACCATTAATTGTGTTTACAATTGTTTCTACTGTCAATAAACAATTTTCTGTATTTTAATACTGTTCTTAAAGAATTGTAAACCCTTTAAAAAAGTATGCACAGACATAAATAACAGTGAAGGATTTAAATACAGTGGTCAACAGGAAAAACAGGGCTTTAAATTTGCATGTGTGATCGGTGAGCAATTTGGAACAAATCCATAATTACCTACAAAGAACTCTGACCTTTCTTAGGTAAGACAGTACTGCCGTCACTTCTAACACTTGTGACCA
The DNA here is from genome assembly GCA_032466535.1 of Forpus xanthops. Taxonomy (NCBI): domain Eukaryota; kingdom Metazoa; phylum Chordata; class Aves; order Psittaciformes; family Psittacidae; genus Forpus; species Forpus xanthops. The sequence goes on along the minus strand of JASSUY010008239.1, from coordinate 18,242 downwards.
TTATAGTAAGGAGAAAAAAAAAAAAACAACCCCAACACATCAGCCTTGATACATCAATCACATATGCATTCAAAATTACAGATATTTACAAGAAAAATATATATTTCATTAAAAAGCCACTGAAAAACATGGACTTTTAGTCAGGTGCTGCACTTTCTGCAAAATGAGGTAATTTAGATGCAAATTAAGTTTAGTAGAGTTCAGGATCCACAGTCTCCACACTTAAAAGTACAGATTGCTTCAGTAAATGGCTTGACTGTTTCCGTATGTTCAGAGCAAGAAATCACTAGATCCAGTTAAATCCTGTTTTGTAGTGCTCCTGATGCAACACTGACTAATGTCAGAAGGCTTCCCAGCTCAGCTTTACAACTGGTCTTTCAATAGAAAGGAAAAGGGGGGGAAGGTAGGGAGGGAAGAAGGAAAAAGAAAAAAAAAAAAGAATAGTTATAAGTTGGTTTCATCCCAAGATGGATCATTCATGTTCTTTAGAACTTTCCTAACAAGCTTCTCCAAGTCCTTGCGAGCTCTTTGTTCTTCTTCTAATGATTTCTTCATCTTCTTGTTATCCTGTTTAATAGAACAGAAATATTACTGGCTTAGTTTTGGTTGGTTTCTAACAGCTGTTTTCTGACCACACATACACTGTCAACTACAAATTCTGAAGGCTCTTCTCAGTAAGACTGCTATTAGCTGTTCAAAAGCAAAGCCTTCTATTAAAATTTCACAAGTTACACACAATTACTTCACACAACACAACTAAAACCATCAAATGGAAACAGAGCTATTTTCTGATTATACTTAAGGGTCCTTTATAATGCAGGTGCTAGTAACATGGCAAATAAGCTTGAATTCTTTTGCTCAAATCTGATCAATGAAGAGTAGAATATATTTGTTGTTAATGGAAAAGGGAAATGGAGCAATTAGTAGAATAAATATCCCCTCTGAGAGCCTCCTGCGATTTTAACTAGTTTCCCAATCCCAGAAAAAGCTTCTTAAAACTTAATGCAAATTAACTTGCTTCATTAGGAAAGTAAATACTTGAAGAAGTACCTTGAAAACCATTATGTTCTCTGGGAAGTATTTTGTGACTCAATTTTAAACTAGGGAGATGACTACCAGCAGTCTAAGAGGAGCCAGAATTTCAGGGAAAACCACCACTCTACATGTATATTAACGAGTCAGTTCTTAGTATTTAATGCCACTGGGTAATATTGAAGTACCCTAAACAATGGGATCATAAGGATGCCATTGACCAAACCACAGTAATGCTTACATTGTTTAATCCTGCACAGGCCAAGGTGCAACCAGGAAGCAACCAGATAACAAGACAGCATTATATTAAGGCCCCAAGACAAGAACATGGGTGTTTAACAAGCACAGGTCTGCAATCCAGGGGTCCCACTGAACTCCTATCAGCTGTCATTTACAGACATTTCTAGATCAACAGCAGCCACTTCATTAACTCAATTCTCTCCTCAAGTCTTTTGAGAAAATCAAATTTCTTTTCTCATGGGTGCAGACTTAATTTCATTTATGTATTTATTCAGCGCTAGTTCAGCACTGCACTATTCAAGTGTAGTGCCTGTGGAGCAACAGCTATTAATAACCTACAGAAGCTGCAACAGGAGGTCCTCCATAATTTCTGTACATTGCAAAGCAGCACCCTAAACTAACCTGAAGCTCTCATTTAAAAAAGGCCATGTGATAAGACAGGGACTCTCATCTCTGGAAATCAGAGGTTTTAAAAACTGATTTGTAAGAAGTATTCAGGTTACTGAAAGACCTAAACAGATCCAGACATTTATATTATTGAAATTATACATTCTAGAGCAAATGCTATTTCTCCATGAGCTTATTTTGCTGGTGATATAGCAGATATGAATTTGCTTTCAACATTTCGCAAGCTGCAACACCGAAGCATAAACGAAACTGATCTTAGTAAGTCACTTCAGAGAGAGGATACTTAATGCTGTTCTCAAAGGTTGCTGCTCCAAGAACTGAGGACAACCACAATAAAGGGTGCTTTTTGTCAAATTGGTATGTTTTACTTTTAAATGTGAATCTAGTAAAAAATTCAAGTACATTCTTATCGAAGTCAACCAACTTAAAAGCCATATATATTTGTATAACCAGCCTTAGATCTTCCCAGTCTCCCTGTTGCTATAACTGTAGCAAGTTACCAACCTGTCTTAATTCCTGTACTTCATCCTTTAATGCATATACTGTGTCAACAAGGCTTCTAAAATGAAAAAAGAGGATGAGCTGTTATAATAGCTTTCAGAAATGTACACTTAAATCTATTATTAGACAAAAATACTAAACGAAATGCATTAAAAACCCCATGGCTAACAGCTAATTTTAAACTTGTATTAAAAAAAGGTCTCTTATCCTGATTTATACTCAGAAAAACAAGGACCTGTTACCAGCTTGTGACTAGATACACCTATCAAGCACATATGGACCTATACCGGTTTCTGAATTACAGCTTTCTGTAAAGGAACTGTATTTCAACACACAACTTACCCCCAAAAATTAGAATGATGCCATACACTAACTAGATGACATCATTTTGATACTGAAATCAAACAGCATTTGGAAAAATTATTTACAAGTGAAATATATCATTTCTTGGCACAAAAGGAATAAGCTGCATAGCATATAAAAAGAAACCACACTACAAGAATTTAAATGAAAGCCAACTACACTTAAAAGACTAGCAGCATACTCCAAACTGCTCTGTTCTATACTACAAATATACCATACACACACTACTTGTCATGGGATCAGCAGCAGCAGTCATTTTTCTTTAAGTAGCAGCTGCTGCTGCTGAACCCATGACACTACTATAATGGGAGATGGGAGGAGGAAGAAAAGTGCAAAGTTTACTAGTTTAATCCACCATTCATTAAATATTCTCTTACTTCTCTTCTATAACAGTCTGACCATTACTTTTAGTTTCTTCTACAATAATTTTTTCTTCTTCTGGAAGCAGGACTTGAGGAGCTGATTCTTTACGGGAACCTGTTGTAAAAATAAATTACACAATGAGCAACTCACAAATACTGCTGGGGCATTTTAAAGATGATTATTTCATACACTGCATGATACACCTGCATAACCAAGGTGTATCATTTTCCATTTCCCCCTTCCCCTCCATACACGCAAGTTACCAACACATTTTTCTGCATTTTGAAACCACAGCCTTGCAACAATGAAAAATTGTCTTGATATTCCTATCCTGCTGCTGCCATTGTCATCATCTGTCATTGATGTGGATGGTACACTGTTCAAACAACAGTGAACCATTCAACTCTCTGTAAAAACATTCACCATAGCTGACTCAAAGAGATAGATGTGTTTAAGTAATAGCAATTTAAGCCTCAAGGACAGATTCTGATATCACACTGATACAAATCCAAGAAGTAATTCCACTCTCAACCAGTTATTCTATCAATAAGGAACAGAACTGTAGTATCAAATGATAGTGATGGAGGGAACAAAAAGTTAAAACCTTTTACCCTAAAACACTATGAACAACACACTTGTACATGTGCACATACATATACATACACATACACTTACAGATAGCCTTTTAGTTCTATTATAAATTCCTACCCAGTGCAATACATACTTTGTATTTAATGCTTTTGAAAGCACTCAATGGTTTGACAAAAACTCAAAACATTCCAACCTCTTCAAAATATCTTCCACACTAGTTACAATTTATAAGATCAAGATAGAACATACAGATTCTAAGAAAGTAGCTCTGAATTGAAAAATCTACAGCTCAGAGATGTGCAGATTTATACATACATAAAGCATGTTCTAGAAATGTTATTTAATTAGGCTGCAACAAATCAGAAGCTTTTTTTTTAAAGGAAGATCTGTAGGCAAATTGCTAAGTATTTGTTCAGAATTGAAACACAGCAGATAAGGCATTAAAGTTCTTGCATATTTTAAAAAAGATATCAGTTTTAACAAGCAAGGTACACTTGCCTACCAGTTCATTGTGACGAAATTTCGTTAACCAGGAATATCTAAATACTAGTACAGTCTGAACTGATAACTAGGTACTACAAGGTACACGCCCATCAGGAGAAATTATTTAGCTCCTGTGGAACAGCTGCTTTGTGATAAGTGTTTTGTTTGATTGGGCTTTTATGGTTCATGATAAAAAATATAACCTAAACACACAAAAAAATGAAAGAAATCAAGCTCACTGAAAATACTAACTTCCCTAACAGCTGCAGTCTGGAGTTCTGAACAATGAGCTTGTAGGGACTGTAGTTTAGTAATATGTATTTCAACTGTTTCAGCAAACAGTGACAAACAGTGACAAGGAAGAAAACTGTTTCCTTAAAGCTGGCAGTAAAGATCTAACATATCAGTATAAATGGTCAAAATTTTATGGAATAATAGCAACTGCAGATTTGAGAACAGTATCTTGTCCTTGAAAGCTGTTCATCTTATAGAATGAAGAAATCTTTTAAAGGTTAATATCCTTCCACCCACTTATTTTCTAGGAACAACCTATAAAACAAGCACACCCAATCTCTGTATGAAGCTCAAGAACATTTCTCTGTTTGCAACTTGTCAATCTCTAATTGTAAAAAGTTGCCTTATGTTTAAGTTAACTGGCTACTGCTCTGCTTTATTAGCCGGGGAGGTAACACACAACACCCAGATAAATGTTATTTCAGGAATTAGTTGGCAGCAGCTGCTACCATTTTGGGCCTTTGTAGCAACGTGAAGGAACTCAGCTCAGCACATGCGGAGGGAGACACTGACCAAAGGGAGAAAACTGCAACGTGTTTCTCACTTGTAACTCCTTCAACCAAATGGAGCTGCATATTACATTTAATGCTGTACAGAGCTGCGTTCAAGTGCCTTTGCATGGTCAGAGTTATATATGTCCTTGTGAAGCAGAAATAGCATGGAGTAGACAGCTTTAAAAAAAAGTCTTAGCTGTACATTTATATACACATGTGCATGTTAAACAGATGTCTACAGTAGCACATCTTGATGTATGTACAGCAGAGCACTAAGCCAACACTTAGTACTACTGAGACATACAATACAGTTTCACTAAAAAGTGTTCACCCACATGATACACACAAGACCACAGAGCACACGTACACACACAACGCAAAACTGCTGCTGTGAATGTTGACCTTCCTGCGCCACAAAACATTAACTACTGCGGAATTCAGGATACCACAAGTTTCACTCTCACCTTCATTGCTCCAGTACCCTAAAGTCATACAACTTTTTTCTCAGAACCCTCACTGCTCTTACAGCTTGTCCTTATTCACCTCCTCTCCCCTCCTTTCTCTTTTATCTTGGTTTGCTTTTTGTGAGTTTTGGTAGGATTTTGTTTGTTATGGATTTTTTTCCAGAAACCCCATAGCACTTGCTGAGTATCAAAGGTACAAACACACAGCCCTTTCTGCAACAAAGGACCCTGTCATCAGATGGGTAGGAAGCCACCTCACTGCCCTGCTTTTCTGCACCAATTATGCCAGAAGTTTTCTCCCTTTTCTTAAGACACATTTTCTGACAATTATCCCTCTACAACGAACCCGAGAGTCACCTCATTACTAGCACTCAGCAATATTCCCTAAACTATATTTTGTGTCTCCACCTGGTTCTTTATGTCTATTCTCTATGTGACCATTTCTCTCCAGAAAAGTTTACAAGCTACAGCTTTAGGACATGGAGAGGTTTGTGTTCTAGCACAGTGGGTATTTCACACAGAGTCGTACAAAAAGGATGGAAAGAAAGCACCTGCAACTTAGATAATCCTAGGCATCAATTTGAGATGTATTTCACATTTTTATGAAGTAGGACAGAAGAATCAAAAACTACTTCAGTTTGCTCTATCTGCCACTCTTCATTCCTAAGTGTCCAAGTATCATGCTGAATTTTATTCCAAGACACCACTCTCTCATTCCAAATCAAACAGGCCAACAGACAACATTTAAACTAATCTCCAGTAACCCTGGCCCTCAATCACACTGAGAAAATACAACCAAAGGTACTAGTAAAAAAAAAAAAACACCTCCAAAAGCTGTACAAAACATGGTTTAACTTTGCTTCGTTTTCTTGTAGGGTATTGGGAGAATTACAGTGGATGAGAGAAGAAAAGATGATGTTTGGCAAACCCAGGCAATTACTTCAAGATTAGCAGACAAAAGTTAAGGCTAAGTGGCCATAACTTTTCAATAAGGAACTCCTAAATCCATGGTATTGGAAAAATGGTCCCACTGTCTAGAAGTTTGGTGCATATTTAAGGCAAAATGACTGACTACTACAATCAAGATTCAAGCCAGTTTCCATCAATTAAATTCCATCAAGAAAATAAAGGTATCTTTATTCAATATTATTATCTCCCAATCCTAGACTGGAGAATAAAAGAATTATGATACTTTTTGCCAGTATCATACCTTAAATTATTGCTTTAGCAAATTTAGCCTCCAGAGTAAAGTAAACAATAGCACAGCCCATCTGGTCTTCAGACCAGGGTTAGACATGTTAGCAATACCCACTTAGTAATGTGGCTCAACACCTGAGATACAAGAACAGGCCTGTGAGTAACAGCCCCCTCCATTTAGTTTCCAGTGCCCAGATTCCCTTTCCAGACTAATCCATCAGCCAAGCCAGCAAGCAATTCTGAGCATTTCTGGAAGAAAACAGAGCTGAAGCTTGTTTGGATATACATGTGGCTGAAAGATTCCATGAGAGAAGTTTACTTTCTATCTGTCTGGAATCAGTAGAACACAACTCTGGAGTCTTAACACCGCAGCAGGAAGAAACTAGAGTGCAGACTGAATGCCACAAAGGTTCTCAGCGACCTCTGAAGCCTAATTGCACATCAGCTTTTTAGTCACTCTCCTCCAAAGGGAATTTGACATCTTAAAAAAAAAAAAAAATGGTTGATATGGTGCCATGCTGGTTCCAGACAGAAACCAGGCTTCAGAAGGAGCTGCACTGGTAATCTTCTCCTTTGTTCTGACTCATTAAGCAGACTCAGAAGTTTTGCACAGCTCTTAACACACCAGACAGGAGGCAGACAGGACGAAAAGGGGATGACACTCAGATATCTTTTTGATTTAACCAGATATTACGTCCTTGACTACGTTTCAAAGACCTTGTCGGTCCAGGAACCATTTAAGCCAAGAGTAAAATGTAGGTGGGTATTCACATCACCTTCTTAAAGCAGCTAACCTCCGCACCTCAGTGAAAAGCCAGTCACCAGTCAATCAAGAATAGGGTTTCTTCCGCCAGCTGGCCATTTGGATACAGCTCAGCCTAGGTACTTTCACAAATAGTGTGCATTCTTCCAGCAATTGTGAGGGTCCTAATTTAAGCTATGGAAGTTAGATGTATGGTGATGGTGGTTTAAAGAAATGCATGGCACTATCTGAGGTCATTGCCCATGATTCTGTTGCACAGCTTTTAAGTATTGCTATATTCACTTTTTCATTCTTTACTTGTGATTAGGAGAAGTTAGGAGAGGAACAAGGCATAATAAAGGTAAAAAATTAGTACTTGTAAATGCACAATTCTGGTTTTCACTTTACTAGGCTCTCTTCATAAGCTAAGTAGCTCTTCGAAATTATCTGCTTGAGCTTCAAAGACAGAAATCTGACTTGCCACTGAAAAACAAATATATGCATACACAAGTACACAGATCTACCATTAGACACTGGTATGTATGGACATGTAAATTTCCTGGAGAACCAAGTGTTAGACAAAAAGAATAACAATTATTTGCAATTCAAACCTTTGCATTTCATTGCATTAATTATATTAAAGATGGTAAAGTAGATGAGCAGAAATGTCAAATTAACCTTCTCTTTCTCATTGACTCTCTGATTGAAGTCCTAATATGAAGAATCCTAAAAATGGTGCTCCCAGAATCCATCTGCATTGAGATTAAAACACTGGGAAAAAAAAATCCTTCCTGCTACAGATCTACCAAAGTCAAAAGGAAGCTCTTTTCCTATCTTTGTAGAAATGAAACCCAATCAGAATCCAATCATCAGGCTAAACTTAAATTCACTGTGTAAAATACACCCGTGTCTGTAAATTCTTGGGAGTAACAAAAAGGGTTTGGGCATGAGTTTGGTTAGTTCTTTTTGTTTGGTTTGGGCTGGTTTTGTTTGTTTGTTTCCTTGCTTCATTAACTAATAGCAATACACAAATAGGAAAAAAGCAGACATGACTGAAATGACAGATCTATGCAGCCTACAGCAAAATATTTTGACAAGTAAAATAAAAATAATTAACTTGGACTGAGGCACATAAAACTCCATATGTAAGCGCTCATCATAAGAACAGAATGAAAAGTTTGAAAGACAGACAGGCCATCTGAAGAAGTGGGATATTTTTAAGACAACGTTTGGAAAGAGCTATCCCACTAAAACCTTCTTCTATTCACTAATGAATAAAAAAATCCAGCCACAGGATTTTTTAGGGCTAAAACTAGAGTTGCTACAATCATAGCAAAAAAAATGCTATGACTTTTTAATAGAAGCAGATTACTTCATTTATTCTGAGGTAAACATTTTAGTATATAAGGTTATCATTTTCTTTAAATTCACTCATATATGTGCCATCTTTCACATAGAAACACAAAAGATACCACCTGTTTCAAAGAGAAACATTGTAATATGAAACCTTCAAAGTACATGAGGTTATAGAAACCAAGATAACATTTATAAAGTTTCTCTCTAGTAACAGGACTTACAGAAGTAGATTTGAGATTGTTTCAATAATTCAGCCCATGCCTTTACCAAGAATACACCAAGCCAAAAAATGAAAAAGAAATCAATTAAGGGGAGAGGGAGGCAACAGAAGAATATTCTATAAATGGCAACATCTCTGAATTGTTATTTAATAGAAGGAAAGGAAAAAGAAGACACAGAAGGATACATACTTCACATTACATTCAATTTCCTGTAGTTGTCAACTACAGTAAACAAATATTACACAGGCCAAAAAAGCCTTCACTTCAGCATTTGATTCCTCCAGGAAGAAGGGAGGGAGAGAAAAGAACCATGAGGAGAAGAGGAAGTTAAGTTACAAGTTACACTGTCCTTTCCCCCTCTGTAATAACTGAATATTAAAGTCACAGTCTAGCAAATGCAAAATTTATTTCAACTGTACATAACAGATGTCCTTTTTATATAAAACAAAACACTTGATATATGCAACCACAAACAATATGCATACTGTACAGTACAATGCAACATTCAGATATACATCCATTTTGTATTTTCAAAAGGCAGTCACCTACTAAGATGGCTTCTCCCATTCACAAGTGAAATGCACAATATTATTCTTTCTATGTTTTACGTCACTATATACACATTACTGTGTTTTGGCAAGATTATGCAAAACACTCAATATTGGTTGGTTTCAATTTATGGCAAATACTAATTTATGGAAACACTGCATAAAACATGTGAAGAGGGGCTGACAACGGCTTCAACCTACCTTCCAATTCAGATTCTCCATCCTTCCAGTGAATTTGTAACTGTACACATATAATTTACAGAATTGCATAAACATAAGGTACTATTATTACCATGACTGAAGTTCCACAAAAATAGAAACACTGAACCTTTGGACTGAATACCACCATTTCCATATTTGCCTTTTTTTTTTTTTATATATATATTTTTTTTCGTACCTTTTTTTAAAAAAGCATTTTGCATTAATACTCCTGATCAGTTCACAATAGCTTATGGCCTGCAACACTGGAGACAAAGAATGATTTTAAATGTGTGGTGATGTTAATATGAGGATACAAAACATGAGAGATCCTAATTATGATAATAGCTAATGACTTAAATGCTACAATAATTAATGGTGGTAAACTGTCAAAGCTTTGGTGCATAGAAAACTCAATAAAATCTTCGATCTGGGCAACACCACATTTTTTGTGATAAGGATAGTTCAAGTGCAATAACTGTATTACAAACTCATATTTACACTATATAACATGAAACAGACATAAAAGAATTATTGTTTATCCAATGCAAAAAACATTATTCAACTAGAACACCACAGCTTAAGAAACAGGAAAAAAGAATGATCCATACTTTCTATATATGTTAAAAAAAAAATAAACCAAAGATTGACTGAAAGGAACAGGAGAGTGAAGTGGGATTACAAATGTGCCGTGGAATGGTATGGAGCACACGTACTTATTTCTCTAAGCAACACTCCTCCACTTTGAAAAATCTCAACATACACAAGTTCCTGGTCATTACGTTACTATATGTGTAGCAGGAAAACGTACCCCTTTTGAAAACCCTCCTCTGTAAGCACTGCTGCTTGCGTTAGTCACATATTTGAAAGCCAACAACAGTGAGAGAGGATAAAGCAGGCAATCAAACAAGACTGAATGCAAATATACAGATGTGAACTGCTTTGAAATAGCTTCTCCACACTGACCACCTTCTGGAATCATGCATGGCTAGCAATCACTAACTTTCTGATCTTGTAACTTGCAGAAAGGCATAGATTACTTTTTAAATCGTGTGATCAAGTTGCCAGGCAGCAGTTAACTGCATCATGATTATTCTGAACTTGTTCATACCTTAACACTGGATAACATGCTTCCTTGAAAAGGGGTAAAGGACTTGCATTGGAGAACCCTGGTGAAAATGAGAACTTCCTGTCCTTCAAACACATGCCTTTCCCTAATGCTAAAAAAAGACTTAGAAAACACATAATTTTTATTTTGATGCCAATTACATTATCTACAAGAAGGAACACACACACTTCACATCAGCAGCGCCCTAGGTGCAGGTTTGAGACCTTCAGCTGTGTACAGCATGTCACAGTTCTCTGAAAAGCCAACACTGCTGTAAGTGAAGAGTGGCTGCTGAAAGCAAACCTGCTTGTGAGAGAAGTTACAAGACACAATAAAATCTGTCACAGACATGCTCCAAACAGTACAACCCAAAAGCCAAGCATTCTATTAATCAGAACTTCAAATAAGCCAACATGATTGTAGTTGTACCTAAAGTTTCAGTTGCTGAACACTCGAGCCTCCATCAGGGGAAACCATTTTCATCTCGTCTTTTCAAGAAGAATGGTCAATTGAGAGTTGACAGCTGTGTATTTTAACAGGCAAGTAAACATCTAGACCCTGTTTTCTGCCACACTACTGCATACAGTAAAGTGACAGTATGACCATAGGCAACATGAGATTATCAAAACAGTGCATGTAATGAGCATGGACTGCTGGGTTTTCATGACAACTGCCAGATTGGGGTGGAGGAGAGCAGTGCGATCCTTTGTATAAACGTTTAAGCAATGAAGAAAAGACAGCAGTATAAAAACAGATTTTTTTATGGATCGGCAAATTCTCTTTCAAACAAATGGGCCAGATAAGTGAATATCTGAATGATTTTACAGCTCTTGTACTGCATACGTTTAAGCTGTATTCTTCTTACTCTACCAGCTTTGATTTTGTTAGTAATATGTAGAAAACCCAACCACTACTGCTAAGGCATTTCCATATCGCTGTCACTCAGATCACAAACCAGTATGGTTTCAGTACAAAATACAAAAAACTGCTGTATCCAAAAGAAAAGAAAGGACCTGTTGCTACACTGACCAAGTCAAAAGAAAAAAAAAGGAAAAAAAAAAAGACCATTCAGAGCTACAAATTAACATCTGTTCAGTTAAAAAAGCCCTCAAGAAATATCATCCTTAACAGGATATATACACTTTTTAGAATGACTTTCTTGTACGTGTTTTGAATTGGCAATAGAGCCTTCCACCAGGTGTAACTGAAGTTTCAGAAGCTCCCTCAGAAGTTGTTAAAATATCACATTAAAGAGACAAGGAACAGCAAGAAAACATCTAAGAAAAGCAGGCTGTGATACAACAAGCATTTGTTAAGAAAAAGCTCAGAAGTGCATTAGTTCTGGTGAGAGATATATGAGCAACAGCTCTTACGAGATGTAGACCCCATTCTGTAACTATGGGCTGTCCATATACTGTCATAGTCAGAGTCTTCTGAGAGGTCTGAAGGCTCCAAACGAGAAAGACTACTGCGACGACCCAAGGAGTCTAGACTTGATTGGTCATCATCAGCCAAGACGTGATTATGCATCAGGTCAGTGCCTTGCCATGCTAAGGATGTATAGGTGAAATGAAATGGTGGATGTGGATAGGCAGAGGTGGGATGAGGAGGAGAACGTAAGGAATAGCCACAACCAAACACATGAAATAAAAGCAAAAAGGTGATGGGAAGAGAAGGAAAAGAGAAAATATTGTTAAAAAGGCAAAGTTTGTTCTTTAATTTCTTTTTTAATAATTTGTTTGGGCTTTAGGTATAAATTACACTCAGCATAATGTTTGAAATGTTACAATATAGTAAGAGAATTTTGAATAACCAAAATCTTGTATCAAAGTAGATATTTTGGTTCCTTTGAAGTATTGAGTCAGTGCGTATCTGGGGGATTTGACTGGGTACAGAGCAATAAACACAGTAAGCCAGCATGATCCAGTGCTGATGTGAAAAGCAGCAACCCTTTCGCCATCACACATGTGTATCTCCATCCTTTCCCTCCCTTGCAATGACACAGTCACTTATACAGCTGCTTAGTGAGTCAGGCAGGGGAAGTGCTTCAGATGAAAACTAACCCTACAAAGGATGCTTTTTCAAGCAGGTCATTTCCCCACCAGCTCACAACACAGTCACAGAATGCTTGTGTCACCACTGTAAAGAGGAAAATGCAGGGGAAAAAGCAAAGGTTCTCATGCAGAGCACAGCTGCCAACTTTTTAAAACAGCAGCAACATCTTGCACCCAATTAAAAGGACTGTCAAAGTACAACTTTTCTGTGCCTGAAGTCCTTGTTATTTGTTTAAACATGTAGTAAATTAGCTAACAGAAAAACAGGGCCAAGAGACTAACAGCAACACAGCCCAGTCCATCCAGTCCCTCACACACATCTTCATAACGCCTCTATCTGAATCTATCTTCCCAATTAGATACTTTAAGATGCCTAAGGTAGTTGGTCAAAATATCAGTTTATAAGAAGCAGGAGAAAGTGAAACTCTGTTCTTTAATTTGCATCTGTCTCCCAAATTAAATCCCACATCTTCCCCACAGAAACAACTGAAAAAAGTTGCCCTGCTCCCTACCAGTTTGCACTCGTGCTGTAACTCTGCTGAACTGACACTGCCAAAAGCAGTATCCTTTGGGCTTTAGGTTAAATGCAGGTAGGAGAATTGCCAAATGAGTGCTGTAAGGGACAAACAGCATATTAACACAAAGGTATGAAAGGGGTTTGTAAAGGGGCATACTTCACAGATGACAGGCAGCTCTCATTTTATTTCTTCTACACTGACTAATGCTCCCACAGAAACAATTCCAGCATGAGTAGGTTTTTCCCCACTTCCAATTACAGCCTACAAATGGATCTTCTGAAATACAATGTCTTAGATGACGTTAGTCTTTCCAAACAAAGCCGCTGTGTGCTTATCAATAATAAAAAAAAACTTGCTGCAATTAAGAGCAAATAAAAGCTGCTGACTTCTGATATATGCAATGATACCCACAGCACTATGTATATTTCTTAAATATACATAGACAGAAAAAATAGCCAAAAATAGCAAAAAATAAAACCATATCCATTTCATATCTGCACGCACACACACACTATCGTGCGAGTGTAAATGCATTCCCAACCATTTGTTGTCACTTTATTCTTGAAAACAACAGATCTCAGGCAAGACATTTAAATAGCAGTCATCTCATTTAATTACATTTGGAACAACAGTATATCTTCAGAATTTTGAACACATTCATTCCCTTTTATCCAATTAAACACACTACTGTAATGATTGTAAAGCTACAAAACAGATTAGTATTAAAAAAAATTATGTACTTGTAGCTGATTTTATCACCTTGAGACCTGCAGTTCATTAAAACAGGAAAATTAAAAGGTTTTTTCCTGTTATTTCAAGTTTCTATAGCCAAATACAAGGGCCATATTCCCATTGCTAATTACGTATGAAGTAGCTGGATTTTCTCAAGGTGATAATAGTAAATGAACAAGTATTAGGAAAATCCATGAACTACGTTTGCAATTGCATTTTGAGACTACTCAATTGTCTGCCTGGAAGCAAAATGGGCACAGGACACAGCAGCAGCAGCAGTAACAGTGATTAATACTGCAAATTTAGACTGCTTTAGTGGACAAGGAGTAATTTATAACATCCACTCTTGCAGTTTGTAAAAGCAAAGGCAGCCAAGGACTTGAGGATCATTATACTGTGTTCCAAGGATCCCCAAATTAAACTGGTATTCAACAACGCAAAAACTGTGCAAATCGCAACGAACGCAACAGCATTTTCTCCTTCCTTGTGTGAAGGGAACACATGCTGGTGGACTCCCCTGCTCTGCGCAGTGTTTTACTTACAATACAGAGGAACTCCACATGGCAACCTTGATTTGGATTAAATGAAGTAGGACCCCAGAGGCACGTTACAGGTTTTCAATAAGCTAGGTATTGATCTGAGAAACTAAAAATGGCTTTAAGCAACACACAGATCTAAGAACAATTTTTCCTGAAATTATGAGATGGGATTAAAATTTGTAATTAATACTAAAAACAACTAGTGGCAATAAAAGAAAGTAATTTCTATAGTTCTAGGTTACTTTTCCATAGCAAAAGTTTGTGTTGAACAAAAGACAAAAATACAGTCCTCCAAAATTATTACTATTTCTTCATTCCTCCTCTCTACTTACCAGCTTCTTAAATTTATCAAAAAGTATACTGATTAGCTGTCATACCCAGTTCAGACACCGCGTGTTAATCAGCAAGGGCTTTGTGCAATTTTAAACCACAGCAAGAAGTCGCTTTTGATTTGTTTGGTTTTGTTGTTCTGTTGTGTTTTTTAAATACGGAGAGAATTACAGTCTCTAGCCATGGTCCTTGGCATCCAATATCAAACACTTGGCACTGTTAAGCCTGAAACAGAGTCCATTTCAGCATTTTCTAACTTACTTGAATTTAGTGTTTGACGTGTTTTGGCACTTGTGCAATATGCTTCAATAACTTTAAGAATTTGAGCATCTTCTTCTAAAGCAGCTGTACCTAGAATCAATGGGAAAAATGAAATTTTAAACATGGTTATGTTTCTTAATACAGAAAAGCCTTTATAAATCACTATGTTTCAGTTGAGTTCAAAGTTCAAACCCTTTAAAATTCTCTTAACCATCCCATTTTAAAAATCAAACTTCAATGAGCAAAACCAACAGCTTGAAAAGATGAAATACTATTCTGAAATGTATGGGGAGGAAAAAAAAAAGAAAAAACAAGCCAGAGTAATTACCCAAACATTCACAAAACTCTGAGCATCTGAATTTGCAGAGAACATGTTTCGAAGCATGATCACTCTGGTTGTAAAACAAGTCATTAAAATGAAGAAAACTGTATACTCTGATTATTATATGCACATTATTATTTAATCAAATAATTCAAGGGACAGGATGTTAATTCACAGAAGTCTTGAAAACTTCTGGGGTTTGTGTATGTATTAGATTTACCCCTTTCCACAGCACATTATTGAAAATTAACCTCAGAATTAATAGCATAATACATCAGTACAACTTCAGTCCATTGTGCAGTAGGAAAAATATCACTACGTAAGTATATCTTTCACAAGAGCAGTAATTAAACTTCAGACTTCAAAGTAGAAACAGCACTACTGAAAAAAAAATTTACCATTAAAGCTTGACATGGCAAAATTTTTCTCAACGTATTACTCCACAGCATATCATCTCCTTAAAGAATTCAGTGAAAATGCTGTCAAATTCTTCACTTTAAACCAAGTGAAATTCTAATCAAACTGAAATGTAGAGGTACCACTATTTTTAGTTTAAATGGAACCAGGAGTTTATCTGTAAGATAAGATGATTTGTTGTTTTAAAAGCATTTTTCCTGTTATCCTCCATCAAAAAACTAGGCTTGAAGATTTTCTGCCGCAACAATTTGAACTGCCTTCTATATAAAAATGTAGTAGTATTTTTTGTTACCCAATGCATTCTGTTAGGTTTTCT
Organism: Forpus xanthops; assembly: GCA_032466535.1. Classification (NCBI taxonomy): domain Eukaryota; kingdom Metazoa; phylum Chordata; class Aves; order Psittaciformes; family Psittacidae; genus Forpus; species Forpus xanthops. Next base: position 2,150 of record JASSUY010008239.1, on the reverse strand, counting down.
GATTTATTATCACCAGAACAAAGCCAACTGTCCAATTTGTCAGGATGAGCTGACAAGCTGTTCAAGAAATATATATGGACCCGATACAGTTTTTCTAGTTACAGGATGCAAGTACTCCAAAATGCAGGCTATTACTCTTTCAAGGATTTTACTGTGGTTAGAATACAGCACCATATTATTACAGTAGCAGGACAAATATTTCCATTCTGAAATTAATATCGTGAAGACACTCAGTTGGAATACCTTACTCACTTTGCCTCTTACAATGCTATTTGACACAGCAGTTCTCAAAACAGTCCATAAATCCCTGGGATTCCAGAGAAGTTAAGTGATAAAATCCAAAACTACCTATCAATAAGCTTTAAGTTCAATAGAAGTTCTTCAGTGGAAAACTTTTACAGCTCCACAAGCTGGAAAAGGTTGAAAGAACACTAACATGTAACCGAAGCTTCTAATTACTGACACAAGGGGGAAAAACATGAATATCAAGAATTAGTATTACTTTAAGTAACACTCTCTGACTTAAAGACATCAAAAATCCCTTTTAATGAAAGTTACCTAGTATTTACAAAATGGTGGTGTTAATTTAATCAGAAGTAAAACAATGTATTTGCAAGCTACAGGCTCTCTCCTTTCACCCCCAAAAAAAGTATTCTTATCCACTCTCAGAAAGTGTTCTTTAATAACTCCTAAATCTGAAGGTTGTTATTTTTACCTCTGTCCTTACAACTCCTGAATCTCTATCCTCCAGCATCTGAAAAGATGCTGAATGACAGAACTTCGATTTTCTCCTAAACAGATACCTTCCTGTAAGGATAAAACATCCTGAACTAAAAAGTTCACTTACACATGAACACAGGATCGTTCTATTCACTTTAACCTTTGCCATATGAAATACACAGCACACTCAGAAGAACCTTCACTTTAGACAAACCAGCAGTAACTTGAGGAAAAGCTTCTTCCCTCCAACACTACATAAACCAGTAAGAGACAATGGTGACAATAACTTCATGCACTAAACACTCAAGGCACAGTCCCCATCTTAAAAAGCCCATGAGCAAAGGAGAAACACAGAGAAACAAAAGTTGCAGTAAATGAAATGGGCCTTCATCTTAAAATACCCTGTCTTTCATTGATAAGAGTGACTAGATTATCCATTCACACAGATTTCTAGAGAAGAATAAAAATGACACTGACAACTAAGAGAATACTGCATATGCTTGATAACATTAATGGTCCCTCTACCCCAAAATATCTCAGTATCCAGATTTTGATCTTTCTGTTTTTCTATACATTCATCAGTCTCTTCATTCAGGGATTTCTTCTGATTTCAAGGAAGACTAAAGCTCTGCAACTTATTCAGACACAGATACTTGCAAATGACCCTATTTCTAGATTAGAGCAGACTGTTGGATCTTAGAAAGAGTGACCATGGAAGCAACTAGTCTCTGAACCAACAGCAATACCCAGCTTTCCAAACTCAGATCAGCAGAAGCTCCTACCAGCATCAATTTACAAACGTAGCTACTAAGTATTCTGCAAGAACAGGACAGTATCTTCAAACGTTGCAGGGAAGGAATGCCATCCAGAGGGACCTGGACACGCTTGTGAGGTGAACTGATGCCAACCTCATGAAGTTTAACCATGACAAATTCAAGGTCCTACACCTGGGTTGGAGCAATTCCAGCTACAGGTTGGGCAGAGATGAGATTCACAGCAGTCCTGAGGAGAAGTACTTGGGGGTGTTGGTTGATGAGAAACTTAACACGAGCCAGCAGTGTGCTCTGAGTCCAGAAAGCCAACTGTATCGTGGTCTGCATCAAAAGGAGTGTGACCAGAAGGTCAAGGGAGGTGATCCTGCCCCTCTAACTCTGCTCTCGTGAAATCTCACTTGGAATATTGTGTGCAGTTCTGGTGTCCTTAACATAAAAAGGACATGGAATTGTTGGAACAAGTGCAGAGGAGGGCCACGAGGATAATCAGGGGACTGGAGCACCTCCCCTATGAAGACAGGATGAGAGAGTTGGGGTTGCTGAGCCTGGAGAAGAGAAGGCTGCATGGAGACCTCATAGTAGCCTTCCAATATCTGAAGGGGGCCTATAGGGATGCTGGGGAGGGACTCTTCATGAGGGACTGTAGTGAGAGGACAA
>JASSUY010008237.1:3461-24840 GCA_032466535.1 Forpus xanthops | reverse complement strand
TCCCTCCCGTCCCCGGCGGCAGCGACGAGATGCCACGGCTGCCCCAGAGGAATATCTCGCTGGGGTCCTGCCCTGCTCCCGGCGGCGGAGGCGGCCGCTCCGGACCGCTGCCCCTTCCGCCCAGCGAGAGGCCCCCGCCGCCCGTCAGAGACCCCCCCAGCCGATCAGGTAGGGAAGCTGAGGGTCCTGGGCTTGGCGGGGTGGGCACGGAGGGATGAAGTGACGATGCTTTGTGGAAAGGGAAAGGTTTCAGTTTGCCCGGTGCTGGCCATACTCCTTGGAGTGTAACCCAAAATCTTCAGCTGTCCTCCCCCGATGCAACCCTCCAGGTGCTTCACCTTCTGACCCAGGAGGAGCATCAGATAGTTTCGGCTGGGGTATCACTTGTTTGCCACCTATGATTCACAGAAGTGCTGGAGAAGAACGATGCAGCATGCAGCAGCACCTTCCCCTGTGAGCTGCTGCCATGCATGCACCTACTTTGCTGCTAGGCACAAAGGATCCTGCGTCTGGAAATGAGGGTTTATGGGCATCACGGTGGCTTAAAGACAGTCACTGTGCATCACCAGCCTGCTCACATGTCCCTTTGCACATCTCAGCAACTTTCATTATAATTACTGCAATGAAAAAAGGGTTGCAAACAGGGGATTTCCCCATTATGTTCTTTGATGCAAAGAGGCTGTTTTATCTAGCTTCTGGTAGGTGACAGCATTTGTCTTCCTGAGTCACCAGTGTGAGTTAACACCATTCTCATGAATGGAGGTTTGCAGAACCTGACCTTCTGCGTGTTGGGAGACATGATCGCTTACAGACAAATACGAATTATTTTAATAAAAGGCCTAGCCGGCAGTTGTTAAATGTAATGGCAGCTGTTACAGTGTGACTAACTTGTTACCACATGCAGATTTCAAATGAGACTAAGAGTTGTCTCGTCATAACATACCTCTGTGACAACTGTTGTTCATAGCTTTTAAGAACTGCACATCGTAACTTAGCTCTCTTAACACCTGGCAGTTCTCCCGTTGGAGGTGAGAGAATTTAGGCACAGCCAGGCCTTGTAACATCAGGAAGGGAGAAGCATTGCACAGAAGGCCATGCTGGGAAGCTCAATAGAGCTGCCTTTCATTTCATCCTTTGGAAATAAAAACATGGAATCATCTCAAACCTGCCCTCCCAGAGACTAGAGATAAATGTCATGGGAGTTCCCACAGGTGACAGCCATCAGTGTTGTTTTCCGGATGCTTGAACCAGTGCTGGTCTCTTACAGCCCAGTACCTACAACAACCATGCAGCTACATGGCCCCACGACCATGCTTTGTGGAGCTCGTTGCCAGCCCAAAGGATGTCACAATGCCAGCACAGGCTGCAGTAAATAAAGCCAAGAAATCTTGTCATGTTTGGCTGGGAGCATGGATCAAAGTTGTAAAGAGTGTCTGTAATTAATCAGACACTTCCAAGAGCTGCTTCCTCTGCTTCCACTGGTGCTTTCCTGGTTGCCTCTTTTGTGAGGCGTATGGCTTTAGCAAATTTGCACTGCCTCTCTGCTGGCCTAATAAGTAGAAGGAAGTTGTAGCAATAAATTATAAATGTAAATACTCCTGCAGCAGTTGCATATAGATAATGGAGTTTAGGTAGCTTTAGAGAGAGCAAGCAAAATGAATCTGAAAGTTGCTAAGTGCGTCTCACTCTTAGAAACCATTCCCTGAAGGCAAACTTTAGTAACATGTGAAAAAAAGAAGGAAAAAGGGAAAGGGGGGAGGAACCAAACCCACAAAGTACAGCCTATTCCTTGAAGCATGTTTCAGTGCGTATTGCTTGAGACACAGTATCTGCTGCTCTCTTTTTCAAAATGCACATCTGCAGCTAGATTTCATCAGGACAAGGAAGCATTTCAGAAATTGTCAGTTGCCCAACTCTGCCAAACAGAGGTAGCGAGCCCTTTGAACACACATAGCCCTCCACACCCTCTGCTTCATCTCCTCCTGTCCCAACTTTCTCCCTGCCAGCAGCAGCTTTCTTGCCTACATTTACTGGCTCCTCAGAGAAGCAGCCCTTCCTCTGCCCTCAGGACAGCCCTGTTCCTGCCTTACATGGGCTGTGCTTTCGCATTTGACCTCTCTTATTATCACGCCAGTTACTCAGACACACAGACACAGGGAATGCCAGTCTGCGTGTGGTCTGTTTCCAGTTTAGCGGAAGGTGGATGTTCTCCAACTACCGAAAAACCTGGCATGCAGCACACGTTTGTTTACAAATGAAGGAACTGATGCCATGCTGCTTAACGCTGCCACTCCTGGGCTGGATTCCCCTATGTGTCACTGCAGGCTCTGGGAGGACCACCCCTATGAGCAAAGAGCCTCTGAGGTGGCAGAGTTTTTCTTTTACATGTCCTCTTGCCTTGCTATGGTGCATGGAAAGGAAATGGGCTAAGTTTGGACCTTCACACTGAGTTCCAGCTGTAACTTCTGTTCATTGTGGTCAATGTAATTTATGATGTTTTTAAAGTGGCTTCAAGGACCAGTATATCTGCAGAGGTGTCTGTAGCTAAGGGAAACAGAAATATGGTCGCTGAGGTGTATTTGTGCTTAGGTATACCCTGCTCTTCTCTCGTCAAATCAGCACTAACTCCATAGAGGGCTGTGGAGAGCAGAGAAGTGGGTGCTGAGGGTGGCTCCCTGCCAGGGGTCCTAAGGCAGCCCACCCTCTCTAGTTTGATAGTGAGAGACTGGAAGACAGGCAGTGGCATACCACTGGCAGAATAAGCACTTGTACAAACATCATTTGTGTGCTTGCCTCTTGTCTTTCTCTAGGTCCACTCCCACCACCTCCTCCCATAAGCAGGAATGGAAGCACGTCACGGGCCCTGCCCGCTACTCCGCAGCTACCCTCCAGGGCAGGGCTGGACAACCAGAGAGGTGGATCACGACCGCCGCTTCCCCCCGACCGGCCAGGCTCAGCAGCACCGCCCCCACCACCGCCACCTTCATCAGCTATTAGAAACGGCTTCCAGGATCCTGGCGACGGTAAGCCATGCACTCAGCTGTTTGCATCTGAAAGAGGTCATATATCAGTTTTTGGCCCTCTTATGTCAAAAAGGGTTCGGAATAGAGGCTCTGTTTCTAGCGCAGGCCTTTGATTTCTGACCATCAGGGTGTCAGTAGGGTCTCAGTTAACTTTGCCAAGTGAGAACAGAATAAATACACCATACATAAAGCAGAAATCCAAAGTCATCAGTACAGTCACCAAAATAACCCTTTGAAAAACAACCTGAAAAAAAGAACATATTGATCATGCTTTACTTTGCTACAGTGCAAAAATACAGCCTAAGGAGGAATTGTTCTTATTCTTAATATGAATTCAAATGATAGCTACATTAAGATAGTTTGGAAGTCAGAACAGGTTAATGATGATTTGAAAGCTGAGAAACAGATGAAGGAAGAGATTGCCAGAATCCTGCTGAAAGTGTCAGTGCTACTGTTTATTGAAAAGGTGAAGTTGCTGTGCTTTAAAGATCATCATCCTTTTATATTTAATTGTTTTCTTATTTGTAAAGGGCAGGTAAACCTATCAACTAATTATGGGAGGCCAAAATTGGTATTTCTGGCATTTGGAAGGTTAGAAAAAATAAGCAGAAAATACAGCTGTAAGATCCTGCACTTGGGTTGGGGTAGTCCCAGGCACAGCTGCAGGTTGGGCAAGAGAGGAGATTCAGAGCAGCCCTGTGGAGAAGGACTTGGGGGTGTTGGTTGATATAAGAAATGAACATGAGCTGGTAGTGTGCGCTTGCAGCCCAGAAAGCCAACTGTAGTTGGAGTATTGTGTGCAGTTCTGGTGTCCTCAACATAAAAAGGACATGGAACTGTTAGAACAAGTCCAGAGGAGGGTCATGAGGATGATCAGGGGACTGGAGCATCTCCTGAATGAAGATAGGATGAGAGAGTTGGGGCTGTTCAGCCTGGAGAAGAGAAGGCTGTGTGGAGACCTCCTAGAAGTCTTCCAATATCTGAAGGGGGCCTGTAAGGGTGCTGGGGAGGGACTCTTCATGAGGGACTGTAGTGATAGGACAAGGGGTAACAGGCTTAAACTTAAACAGGGAAAGTTTAGATTGGATATGAGGAAGAAGTTCTTTACTGTAAGGGTGGTGAGGCACTGGAATGGGTTGCCCAGGGAAGTTGTGAGTGCTCCATCGCTGGCAGTGTTTAAGGCCAGGTTGGACAGAGCCTTGGATGACATGTTTAGTGTGAGGTGTCCCTTACCATGGCAGGGGGGTTGGAACTAGGTGATCTTAAGGTTCTTTCCAACCTTAACTATTCTATGATTCTATGAACTCATGCTTTTGAGGCAGCTTCACACATCCAATAAGGCAGGTGTGTCACAGACATATTTTATCATACACAAGATATTTGCAGGGTTCAGAACCTGCAGTTCCTTTGCACACTGGATTCTAATTGCAGCCTTTGGGAGGAAGCACAGAAAACCTGGATCACAGCAAATAACCACATGTACAACTGCTGAGCAAAACTTACTCAGGTGTTCATTACATTATGCAATAAAATGTTACAGTATTGCAAGAAAGGCATGGTTGCAAAGTCCTGAAGCAACCAAGTGAAGAAATTACAAAGTTTAAGATAGCCCCCACTTTCTTCTTCCTTTGGCCTCCATATTCAAATGCAGAACAGAGTTTTATGAACATTTCCTATTATTTCAATTAAGAAACTGATCAGCTTGCTTTATTCTTTAGAATCCTGTACACTCACTAAGTACATCAGGAGAGTCTTTGTAGTCTCAAGAGATGTTTCAACTGATGTATTTTTTTTATTTTTGACACTAATTACATACAGGTTTCTCTGTCATAATTTTTATCAAAATGGCCTCAAATTTTCTCTGTATATCAATGAAGTTTGAATATCAGAAAATTCTGTATCTAAGAACAAAGTATTTCATTCTCAAACTAACTTAAAATATTTTCTTCCCTGACTTCCCAGTAGGATGCTGGTTCAATACTCGGCTATGTAAGCATTGTGCAATATAAAATATGTTTCAAACATGGTGTTAATGTCAGCTTACTATCCTGAAGCTGTGTCATAAATCTAATGAGTAAATCGAATGTTTGGTTTTCTTTGTTGTTTTTTTTTTTTTTTTCAGATGAATGGGAAAGCAGATTTTCTTTTCATCCTATATCTGATTTGCCACCTCCAGAGCCATATGTACCCATGAACAGAAGTTATCCCAGTAAACTTGCAAGAAATGAAAGTAGAAGTAAGTTTATTTCACCTCTGCTGTTGGCATTTCAGTGTATCATCCTAAAAACCATGTAGACAGGGAAGACTCTGGATGCTGAGGTTTCAAAACTTCTCAGACTAACAGCCTAGTCAAGCTTCCCCACCACAAAGAAGCTAAATGCAGGTTTGCAGCTGCAAGCCCTCTCAAACTTGTATGTGAGGGGAGAATTTGGGGTTTTTGTAGTTGGAATATGTATTGTAAGAGACCACTTCTGCCATTATAGTCAGCCCTTTCTTCTACAGGCAGATGACAGTCATATCCTCCTCTCAGCTTTTGTTTTGCTGGACTGATTAAATCAGGATGTATTACGCTCTACTTCCAGGCTACATTGCCTGATCATCAGGATTCCTTCTGTGTACATTTCAGTTTGATTTCACCTTTTACAGTCAGTGTTACATGCTGTTCCCACTCATGTCTCTACTGCAGCATAAATGTTTCCTCTCTTCATTAGTGGTATTTTGCCTGATACACCCAAGGATCAATTTACTTCTTTCACAACCAGTGACATCGGTGGCTTGTAATTTTCCTGTAATCATCTGTACACTCAGATGTTTCTCTCTCTCTCCTGTTTCCAAATGATGAGGTTTTGGTTTGGAGCAGAAATTCCTGTTAGTCTCTGATCCTTCACTTTGCCCTGTTAGCTTTCATCCCATTCTCATTACTCCACAAAGAAAGGCAAAGTAATGTATGCTTTTTAATATTTTATGAGTTTGCAGTGAAAATCTTCATATAGGTGAAAACATTCAGAGTCTGAAATGTTACTGCATTTAGAGCTTGCCACTTTAATCAAAATCTGAATGTCCTGCAAGCAGCACTAAGAGAGTATGTGTTTGCATAAAATAGTAAGGCTATCAAGAGCTACCAATCTGTTTTGAGTAGGGGACAAGAGACTAAAACACATATACTTTTCAGACATTTTGGGATAAGATCAGTTAAAAACTTTCTTTTACGCTGTTTGAAGTTCTGATGTTGTTTAATAAACTAACCAGAAACTCTAAAAAGGTTTTCTTAGTAAAATGGGTAGGCAAGATATTTGCCAGTTACTGAATTAATGGCTTGGATGTAAACTCCTACTTTAGAAGAAACCAGGAGAAGTAACACCAAAAACTTTCCTTCTCTTTTAGGTGGTTCTGGCCGAAAAGAAAGAGGTGCCCCCCCGCTTCCACCTATACCAAGGTGAAATGGGTTCTGGTTCATCTTTGGGTGACGTCTGTTTTCAAGTTTCCGTCAACTCAGTGCTCCTATCCACATCATTGGAAAGTTGTCTGTTTTGCTTCATTTCCACTTTTGGCTTGTCAGTTGGAAAAAACCTTCAGTCTCTATTACAGAAGTAATAGATGCAGCTCACGAACTATAGTTGCTCAAAGCTATAAGTTTTATTTGCTTGTACTGCAGGCTGTCATGAAAGGCGTTTTGTGGACCACATACAACATATGTGCATCAACCTTACTGTGTCCAGTCCTGTCCCCATGAGAGCTTCACAGGAGGTCTGGCTTTGAATTTAATGAGAACTGGAACAAAGCTGTTTCGTTCACTTTGGGTACAGTGGCTGTAATATTTGAATGAAAAAGTACAATCTATTTTCTGTTTAAAAACCAGTTTCTGGGGAAAACAGTGTAATCCAGAGGCACTTGGATTCTTCTTTGCATGCCTAACTCAGCCCATCTGCTTCTGCAAGCCATAGACCTACTACATGGTGACCAATTCTTCATCCTAAACCTTTTCATTTCATCTTAACCAAGCACATCTTATTTTAAACAATAGATGGCACATCCTGCCCCAAAGGTGGAGTGTGTCTGGCCTTGTTTTTATCTGTGGATAATTGTCCAAAGAAAAGCAGAAGTGAAGAATTCACTTTTTGAGCTGTTTTTTTTTTTTTAATCCCTCTTTCCTTTTTTTTTTATAGTGTTATGTTTTTAGTCACCTAATTCTTTCCTACTCTGATGTGGACCAGCTCACAGCCATCCATGTTCTAGATTATTGTTATGCCCTCTATCTGAGACTACATGCAGAGTCCTCAGAAAGTAGCCTTGGTACAAATGCAGCAATTATTGTAGTGGTAGGCTCCTTCTGAAAAGCGTTGCCACCACCAGTGCTCCACAGACTGCTTTCCAGTTGGTTTTTTGGTACAATTAAATGATGGCTTTTGACTTTAAAAGCTTCCTGGGGCTTAGGTCACAAGTCTCAGAGAGATTGTATTTGACTGGCATTACAGTAGAGCAGCTTAGGTCAAAAATGTGCGTAAGTGAAAGCCCTTTGATGTCGTGAAGGAGGTCTGGGGTTTGTGGGTTCAAGTGGGAGCATCAGCTCCAAAATTTGCTGCTTGCACTGGTTCAGGAGAAAGGGGAAGATTTGGCCTTCTGAGTTGATAATGAAGCCTGTCCTTTCAAACTTTGCTGAAAGGAGCCTCTGCAGAGAGCTGCAAGGCTTCCATTAATATAAGAGAGAGTAAAGTATTCTAACATTGTGACAATTGGTTAATATGTTTAATGGCTTTTCAGTGTTGTATATGAGAAAAGAATTCATCGTGTGAGTGCATTTTCAGAAGTATCTAAATGCATATAAAATGCCTTTGGAAATTAGAGGAAGATTATAATTCCAGATTTGAAATACTGCTCAGTGATAGCTCTTTGTTAATTGGACTTTAGAAGGTTAGCTCTGAAAATCTCCTCTGTCTCCTCAACAGTTTGTTTCAACATACTTCTTGGGATCCCTCCCAAGCCTGTATCAGCAGCCATGCTTCACAGCATGTTGCTCAAGAAATAGTCATGTAGGTTAAGAAAATGTTTCTGTAGCATTGTAGGCATGATCCTAAACAGGCTATACGGCTAGAATGAGATCAGTCCTTCAAAATCTAGGGAATATAGAGGAGGAGAGTCTGGACCTCACTGAAGTGTTAGTGCATTGGGCTTTTTGCTCTGTCAGTGGGCATGGAGGGATAGATCCCCTTTCTGCTTGACAGCCTGGATAGTCACAGCAAAGGGGATGAGACAGAGTTGTATTTGGCCAGATAAAATTTAATCTGGCCTTTTCAGTGTTTGTTTACAAAATCTTGTTAGCTGTTATAGCATTTGATTATGTACCTGGTTTTTACATTTTTATATCTAATGACCTACTTTAAGCTACTATTTATGGTCTTGAACCTGCAATTAAATGCGCAGGCGCAGGGATGTTAACTACATCGAATTGCAGGATCGTGGCTGTAAGAGTTTCTTAAAACAGATATTAGTGGGACCTCCATGTGACAGGTGCACCAGGGATCAAACCTAGCACAATACTGAATTTCTATATGTATTTTATGAGTGTCACTTAAAGTGCCTGTCTCTTTGGAATATTATTATGTGAATAGAAGTCCAAATAAGAGTTTTAGCATAATAACTTAAAGGATAAATTATTGTATTCATGCTTTAAACTGAAGCACTTATAAGTTTCTAAGGAACAACATTTAAGAATACAAGATTTTCAGTACCTTGACCTGCCAAATCCTTATTAACATCCAAATAGCTATGCAGCCAAAAAAAAAAAAAAGAACCAAAACCCAAGTCCTCCAGAAACTATACTTTTTTTATCACTTACCTACTTCCAGCATGACTGTTTTACTTTGGGTAAGTGAATGGAAATGCTGCACATTGCTCTGCCAACTCTCTGCGTCATTCAAAATAGTCTATATTTGGTCTTTTGAGTAAGGTTTTCTGACCAGAAATTCTAGGCCACTACCAAAGACTTTGCAACCAACTTCAGTCTCACTTTAAAATGTGCTTTGTAAAAGGTCCTCAGTCAACCAGCCACAAAACCTGAGCTGCTTGGGTTTTAGCACTTCTTTGTACTATAGAAAGCTCTTCAGAACAGATGTTTGGCATATATGTAAAATAGCATAACAATGGAAAAAGAGGATTTTTTTCACTGAACAACAACATAACTATTTATATCTTTTGCTATAAAAGTCCCTAGATATATTCAAGAACAGTGCAGCATTTTATCATTCAATATATTGCTTCATGTATCAGTAGCTATTTACAATATGATCAGTATTAAAGTATTTATTTCACTATGAAGTGTTAAAAAGGAAGAATACAAAACAGATTGAATTAACGGTGCTTTATGACTTTTTAGTCAACTTTTCTGTGTCTCACTAGCACAATCAATAGGTGATGCTCTTCCAAGTCCTAATGTAAATAGTGCCGACAGTAGCATTATGCAGTGTTTGAGCCAAGTCCTTCTGTTGTAATGTGCTCAGTCTGCTAACTTCAGATTGGGCTCAGTGTACGGAGAGACTATTTTTTTTTAGGGGGGAAGGGAGGGAGAAAGGGCCTACAGCCACTTGACCCTCCTTAGCTTCCAAGATTAGACGAGATCAGGCCTTTTCAGGGGGTATCCAAAGGCTTTTACCCTTTTTTTGGTCAATTTGTTTCAAATTGCATACTTAATTCATACACTTCTTATAAAACATTTGAGAATTAATCTCTCCTTGCTAACCTCAATGTAAGAGTAATAATTCTTTACCTTCAATAGCCCAGCTTTGCTCCTGTCACGTTTCTCCAACAAGCAGTTTCTTGCTTGTCACTGGGGACTCCATCTCTTGTAACAGTCTTTCAGAGCAGGAGAGGCTGTCTGAAGTGTTCACACTCATGAATAACCTGGGCAATAGTGTCCATTGCTAAGTTCACCCCTTATTCCATGCCATTCACATCATGCTCAGATGTAAAAACTGGAGCAAGGACCCGGAAGAGGGGGATAACTGCTGGGGCAGGCTGGGTATCGGTTGGCGGGTGGTAAGCAATTGTATTCTCTTGCTTTGATGTTTCCCTTGTCATTATTATTGGGGGTAGCAGTAGTGGTTTGTGTTATACCTTAGTTACTGGACTGTTCTTAGCTCAACCTGTAGGAGTTCTTTTGATTTTTCACCCCATCCCTCCAGGAGTATTGGGGGGAGAAAGAATGGGGAACACTGAAAGTAGAGTTTGCTTCCATCTCTCACCGACACCTTCCCATGAGAATAAGCTGTTCAGTATTCTCCCTTGTTCTGTGACTCTGTTCCCTGCTCTTCCTGCTACAGCACCCTAATCCTGAGGTGTAGATGGGCAGTGGTTAGCCCCACCATCAATTGCTGGTATTGCTCTGCAAATTTAACCCTTTTCCAAAATCAGTGTCTCACACTGTTATCCACACAGCCTAGCTGACTTCAGTGTGGCTGTATAGGTTGTTAGAGGACTAAATTTGATTCACTGCTTACATAGATTTACTGAGTTTGTTTCAATGGCACTGTATTATAAACCTTCACACCTCAAACTATCTTTTTATATCATCATTAAGCTCACATTGTGTGAAAACGGCCACAGATGTTCGTTTTTGTTTAATTGAAGTCAGCAAACAAAATGGGAATTACTTTTGTACCATGCGACAATAATTTCTGCTCAGTATATCTGGAAGAAAAGCCCATGTTATATTGGTAACAACTTTCTGCACCAGCCATTGTAAGAAGAGGTCACAGTGACTGATGTTCAAAGTTGTTAAAGGAAACTCAGCTTGTGATCTGGGAAACATGTATTTCTGTAAATTAACTACTTCTTAAATAAGGTTGCAAAATTCATGTTTAGGAGCCAGCATTTCCCACCACTGAAAGAATCTGCATGACTGAACTGGTGAAGAAGTTCTTTAAATTGTCACTTAAAAATGGTAGTTTCTCCTTGCAGGAACAAGTCTTTATATGTCACTTGTAGAAGTAGGTTTCTCTTGGAGCAGAGGATGAAGGAACTAAACTGCTACCATGCATCACATACACTGTGACTCAACAATTTGCTGTGCAGAAGTATGGAAACAGAAAGGGTTCTTTTTGCCTTGGAATTAAAGAATATAGCTGAAGGATCAAAATGGCATTATTTCAAGCAGAATGTCAGTTGTCAAGAGACCTACATAAGGCTCCTCAGCCACAGGATGCTGGAAAGGAGCAGATTGCTCAAGGAGATGGAAACCAATTGTCTGAATGTCACTATTGATACCAGAGTACAAATCATGATATAAAACACTGAATCTATGTAATACCACATCGCAATAGCATGAACATCATTGTGTCTCAGTCATGTGAAAACAACCTGTTTTGGCAGTACATGGACTCTCTATAAAATATGTTGTATGAACTTTAATCTTTCAAATGGTATTCACCAGAAAACAAGGAGAATCTCTTACCTAAGATAGCCAGTAACATGTTAAGTGTAGTTAGTTCATGGAATGTTTCTTCATGTACATTGGAAGACAACGAGGATCTTGTAGCCTGAGAGATGGAAATGGCTGGACCATTCAGTTAAAAGGTAAACCTGGAGCACTGGCAAAAAGGAGAGTGCTGGAATTACTCAGCAGAAACATGACACATGTATTATGTGCTCTCATGAGTGAGTATGAGGCAGGTGAGTAGGCAGGCTAAAAGAAAAAGAAACTGCATGTCTTAAAAAAGGGAGTAACCCTTCAGTATATTGCCATTCTGAAATACACTTTGTGGTAAATATTCTTTAAGGTAAAATAATGGCATGCAAAGGAAGGCCTCTTAATTCGGACTTCCAAAGCCACACAAGATCATGAAAGACTGAGAAACATAACTTAAAACATAGGCTGAGCAGAAAGTAACATGTTTTTATCAGATGCTTAAAGTTTGAGCTTTTTATAAAATATTAATCTAGTTCTGTGAATAATTTTTTTTGCTTAACATTTATTTTATATGTGATTTTGTTCTCATTTTTCTGTCCTATGCCAAATAAATTTTACTTTTATTTAAGTGGTGGTGCAGCCTGTTACACTGAGAACAACCGCAGTTCCTCTCTTGACAGAAACATGGTGGCTTTAGCAAGAGCATAACAGTGAGCCTGGCAGGATCTGGGGGAGGTGGTTCTCCTCCCCACCTGCATGCCATTGTGCAGCAGCATAGCAGCAATGCTCAGAGGACTTTAGGCCTCCATATACAGTGTAGATTAGACACCTGCAGATAAGGAGAAATAATGAGTTTAGTTTAGGGTAAGGAATCTATGGTCAGTGATGCTGTGCTTGTAGATAGCTGTTGTGTGAGCTCTGTGTATTGGCTTTTGGCAAAGCAGGCTAGGCACTTGTCGTGGGGAGATGACATGGAAAAATCACTCTAGTTAAGTACAGATTTTTGTTCCTTGCCTCCAGTCACTAGGCAGAAGGCTGCCAGAGAATATCAAACAAATGAAACCCTCCTTTTGTCTTTGGAGCTCTGTTCTTCATCTTGGATGTTACCTTTTCAGATAATTTGGACCAGGTTCATCATGGAAGGACCCTTTGATAGAAGTCCAAAGAAGGCACAAATTCAGGCTGCACTTCCAGCTTCTCCTCAGAAATTAGACAGGTCATTTTAAACCCCAAGCTAAAAACCTCTATGCTGTAATTCATCTATAGTACAAAGACCTAAGCAATGGGTTTACTCTTGCACAGATGATGGATCCTTTGACATCTATGGGGACTGATTGTTGATACTTGCATTTTATAGACTTGACTGGGACAGAGACTTCAATTTTTTTAAAAGATCACAGATATTCCTGGCTCAGATGTAGCCTAGAAGCCACTGGTCCCAGTGCCTGGACTATATAAATAGGAGAACCATAATGGAATGAAGAATCAGGGAGTTTGTGAGCTGTAAAGGAGCTGGATTGCAGGCTGAGACACCCTTGTCTAAAGATCTTAGTGGCAGGAGTCTTTAAGGAGAACTCGGTGTATGAAGGCAGTGATCACCTAGCAGGGTTGTATTTCATGTTTTATCCCAGGAAGCATGGTTCTTTCTGGTTTTCCAGACATTGAATGACTTACTTGAAGTCAAGAAGAGGGAACTGAACTTTGCATGCCGTGACTTAGTCATGACCACAACATAGTCTTCCCTCCGTTTAACTCAAAAAAAGCTGTTGCTTTAAAATAAACCCACAGTCTACACTATAAAACAGTTCTGACGGTTCCCTGAAGTTGCAGGAAGGCTCACGTGCTGCACGCAGCACGCATAAAAATATACAACTCCTTTGATCATTGTTCAACAATTTCCAGTGACCTTCGTGCCCTGTATATGCAGGCTGCTCCCTCCTGCCCTCCCACCTAGACTGACTCCATTTCGCGTTAAAAATAGTAAATTGGTCCTAGCCAGTTATCAGTCTGGGGGCTAAATATTGGTCCCTGCATCTCTGTACAACAATCAGCTAACAAAACAAAAGTCTTCAGGATTTGTTTTTCCCTGGCTAACAGCAAGTATAACGAGCAATTCTTAACAGGTTCTTCTGCTGTCTTATGGCTCTCTGAGAACTATGCAAATGTCTAACAAAATGTAAGCCTGACTACAAGTTTCATTTTCTGTTACATTCTTAGAGGTCCTATGTGTTTCATTTTAGATGTAATGAAAATGTGTGGTTTACACTTTTAAAGGAGTTAATCTTTTTTATTTGTTGGATATGACTCTCTGTAATCCTCTTATACGTTTCATACTTACTCTTCCAAGCTGTGAGTATCTGGTGTGCATGCCAACTTAAAGTCAAGTAATGTTTGGGGTTTTTTTATAATCAAAAATTACATTATGCATACACATTAACTTTTATGTACAAACAAAGCTGTGCCTAGGCTCCACTCCTTTCAAATATGACACAATAAAACTTTGCAGAGCACATGAGGGCCTCAGTAACCTTTTCTGTACCCTGTTAGTTGCTATGCCTTTGGGTTATCTGTGATGCTTGGGCTACATGTGGTTACAGAATTGCAGTCTGCTAATCAAAACCTTTAGTGAAGCATAAATGTAAAGAGGATGGCACTTTGTCTCCACACTGTAGATACTGCATCAGTGAAGGAATAAAAAGTAATACAAGTAATTTCTCTTACTAATGTGAGCTAGTAAATCCTCTGAACATGGATAACATCTACTGACTAATGTATAGGTCTTACAAAGACACCTCTGAGCAGAATGATTATTTCACATTGTAGGATGATATAGCAGTTCTTTGCTCCTTGACTTCACCAATAATAACTTGTTTTTCTATAATTCATGAAAACATTCCTCTAAGAATTTATTAAATGCTGCCAGAAGTCCCAGAAGATGCTTATCTGATGTCTCCCTCCCATTGCCTTTCTTGTGCCTAGGAAATCTCCCAATACAAGCTTCATTAATCCAGTCATTTGCATCCTAGCAAAGTGCTATCTTACTTATCAGACCCATGGTAAGTAGCTCTGCTATCACTTCCCAAAATGAAGC
Organism: Forpus xanthops; assembly: GCA_032466535.1. Classification (NCBI taxonomy): domain Eukaryota; kingdom Metazoa; phylum Chordata; class Aves; order Psittaciformes; family Psittacidae; genus Forpus; species Forpus xanthops. The sequence goes on along the minus strand of JASSUY010008237.1, from coordinate 10,325 downwards.
AAAACTGCTTGTAAATCTTACAGTCTCCAAAGGCTGTAAGGTGGTGTCTCAATGGAAAAGAAAATGTCTCTGTTGTGTTAAACTTTCACTTTCAATGATCAAAACTCTCCGGGAAAGACTGTATAATGGATTCCCTCTATAATGGATAAAAAAAAATCCATCTAAATTTTCCAACTGTTAAATTAAAAAAAAAAAAAAGAAAAAAAAGCTGCTGGTTTATTCTGTTCTTTCATAGCTGACAGAAACAGATGGTTAAATGTTAAAATTTTGATACCTAAGGATCTTAATTTCAGCAGAATTAGGTAGGTCACAGTCATTTGAAACAGTAATGATCCTTCATACTTTATTTCCTGCATTGTCAATCAGGCTCTTAACCTACCCAAAAAATCTCAATAGCAGTTCAGGTGCAGAAATAATCCTGAGGCAAGGATGACTGACACAAAAGTACTTTGATTAAAACAGAGAGAATAAATTGGGTGGCTGCTGCTAGCACTCCCTGTGTCCAACATCCATCTGTCTACTGAACAAAAACATCAGTTCAGATAATCACTTCTTTGATCTCAAACCACAAATTTATGGCTTAAGATACATGATTTCTGCAGAAGCTACATTCAAAATGTAAAACAGAAATCTACCATGAATGCTGCCAGTATGCTGTTGCCAAGCTTTCTATCACACCACAATAGGGCACTTCTAATTTTCATAATTTTTCCTCTCTGTTTTTACCATTCTATTTCTTTTCCTCAAACAGAAAAGTTTTTTTTTTCTTCAAGAATGCTGCAGTTTAGCCTACAGAAATACTTTATTTTAAATATGGGGCAGTGAGACTGGATTTTTTGGAGGTTGGGTTTGTTTTTTTTTCTGCTAGAATACAGCAGAAATTCTTTACCTAAGTACCTTAAAGGTAAAGCGCAGGCAGAGGGGCTGTTGGTTGCTGGTGATCCTTCCTCTTGCCAAAACAGAAACCATTGATAGCTCCCTGTGTCTGGGGCAGAGCTTTATCCCTGCATAACTCTGTTTTCAAAACCATTTTCATCCCAAAGGGGATCACTTTGGCTACCTTCTGCATTTACTTGTGTGCAAGATTATTTGGCTCCAAGCTTGTGTAAACACTACATACACATGATCAGGCGCATAACTAATTCTCATCTGAAAATGCTTGTGTGTTCACACAAAGATGGGTGTTTAGACAGTTCTTTATCTCACACACTGCTCAACTTGAAGTAAGCATTCACGAATGCAGGGCTATGAAAATGAGTCTTTCCTGTCCTTCTCTATTCTAGCAGAAGTTACAGTAAAGCGTTGAGCAGCAGAGCCCAAGCAGCTGAAGGCTGAGCACTCCCAAGCCATGAAAGCAAAAGGTGGCTGAAGTGTTCAGACCACTTGTGAAGAAAGCAAGATAAAGGCCACGAGTGAAAGCGTAGGCTTAAACCCAGCCTCTGTCGTATGTATGTTGACTGGAACTAGCACATCTCCTAAATAACATCCATTGTGGTGTCTCCCAGACACTGCAGAGCCCATTAGTACTTTCTCTGCTGCTTGAGCACCAGCCCTTCTTGCAGATTGCTCAGATCTTTCTGTTGAGGTTGGTTTTCCCCTCCCTTTTCAAAACAGAAACTTTCACGCTATTTGGCCAAGAGCTTGGGTTGCTTACAAAACCCCAGAACCTTTGTTTGGAAACATACAAATAACCTCTTTATTTCCTCTAAATATATAGGTTATTCTCCTCAACTGTGCCTGCAGGACTGCTGCTGTGTGTTCATTCAAATGCCTATCAACTGGGGCTTGGTATGTTTGCTCCACATCATTGCTGATCTAAAACAAAAAATCCTGCTGTGTTTTCCAAGAGAGTTACCACATACCCTCTACGCCAGGACCTTCATTCCTCTCTCTCTTGCATGCACTGGTTACTTGTGTAGTGTGGGGGGAAACTTCAAATCCATTTTTTAGCTGCAAACATTTCTAAAGTAAATCCAAGTAAAAGCATGTATCAGAAAATGAGAAACCTTGTATGTTTGCTTTTAACTAAGCAGGTGGGAGTAGATATGATGCATCTCCCTCCTAGGAATTTCTCTTCATATCAAGAAATACTCTGCATCTGATGCAAGAGAAGATGTGTGCCCCGTAAGTTATCTAAGCTTTGCATTTCATGCAAGCAGAGGCTCAATACATTATGGAAGAGCATGTTAGAGAGCCAGTTATCAGGAAGGATCTTCCCTCCAATTGTCACCACAGAATTTTACTTTCAAGGGTTATTTCTCAACCTCTCATTATTTTTTTTAACCAGCTTTTACTTCCTCCCCATTTTCATATAGAAACTGATTTGTTTTATGAAAGGCTGTAGTTCCCACAGGAGGTGACAACTGTGATTCCAAATGGCGCAGTTTGCCAAGCTCTGCTGAAGTGAGCAGGTGAAATGAGGGCTTCCCTGAAGGGGGTGTCACTGCTGAGGACTTCAGCCAGGCAGAGGCCTCTGTCTCCAGCCACAGGTGTGGGCACAGAGCTGCAGATGCTGACTCAAGTTGCAGAAGCTCATTTCAAAACCACCATTGCTCACTCCCTTGACAGTGTGAAGGCAGGCTGCAGGAGCTAGCCAGCCTGCCAACTAATCGCCTTTTCTTCCTCTTGCCACTCACTTTTGGCATTCAATCCCTGACTCCTTTTGGAGTTGCTTGAATCCCTTGGAAAAGTGGCTGTTTTCCAGTGGGATAGCAAAGAAGCGGCATGTGTGAGGGAAGGTGCAAGGGCACCTCTGGCTGATGCAGGGATGTCCAGCCAGGACAGCAGCTTTCCCATCAGCTCCAAAACATGGGGGTTAGCTCAACCAGACGTGTTTCACTACTGTTCCACTGCTTGTAGGAGAAGCAATTCATAAGCTGTGGCCCTAGTATTTAACTGTCGACACCTCTGATTGTATGGTTTGGGGTATGAGCAAATTGCAATGTACAGCTCATCATTTCAGCAACACTGTGCACTGTTTCACTGTTGGTACAATACTGCATTCATTCCAGACATATACAACCTGATCCTCAATACAGTTACACAACTCTTAAGCAAGAAAAATTCCTGTATTTGCATAAAAATGATGCAACAGAGTAACGCGCCTGACTCTACTCCATTTCAACTGAAAGCAGCATGCTATTAGACCTAGACAAATAAAATTGTTAACAAAAGTTTAACTGTAGGTGGAGAAGGTAAAAAAATAAAGTACCTTTTGAACTGAAAATGTCAAGTTGAAGCAACAGTTATAAGAAAGCCACTCTGACAATACTGCAGTCTTAAAACCAGTATTTACTCAAATATGTAACAGAAGAAATCAATTCCTTTGCATTGTCAGTCAAAGAAATAAAAACCACAATCACTCTGGCACTCCATAGGAGATTAAACTATTGGCCATGAATTTAAATGAAATACCAAGTGGCTGAGCATAATCAGGAAAAGGTAAGATGCAGAAACAATATCAAGGGAAGAATCTACAGAGGGAGAAGTATGAAAAAAATTATAGGTACACTAGCTTTATGCAGAAGAATTCAGAAAGATGAGGATATATTCATATGTCTCTGTAACAAAGTAACAGAAAGAACTAAATGCTATAGAGGTGGTGAAATGAAGAAGACATAAATGAACAGAAAACTAATAGATCTATGCCACAGGAGACAACACACTGCAATCAGTCCACTTGTTAGATTACATTTAAACTATGTTTGTGTAAGTAATAAATAGTGGCTTGAATAATGATGGGATATGATATGATAACAAAGGCAAACTTAGTACATGAAGAGATTCTAAAGGTATTTGGGTCCTATCAAAAAATATTTCCAAATCTTTTAATTTGTGATGCCAAGATTTTTTTTTTCTGTTTATTTGTCTGTTTGGGGGGAGTTGTTTGTGTGGGTTTCTTTACTAATCAATTGCTTGCTGAATAAACAACAGGTGCAGGGGACCACACATCAGAAACATCTTATTTAATCAGTGCAGCTTATTTCAGTAGTCTTTCTGAGCAAAGCAACATTTATTTGTGTGTAGTACTGATAAATCTTCCTTTTTTTCGTTTTGTTTTAGAGGAATCAGGCTGAATTTCAGTAGCCTTACAGTAACTGAGCAGTAAGAGTACTGAGAATATGTAAGTAACAAGCTGAAATGGTTTTTTTTAGGTCAAGAAAGAGCTGTAACTCTTACACCTGTTCTTAATGATTCACCACATACTGTTAATCATATGGGTATGTGAAAATGTTGAAAATTATTGTAAATATCTAGATACAGTAGATACAGCTTGTTGTGAATTAAGTTTAGCTAGCTGAATCTTTTAACTGAATTTTTTTTTACTAAGTGGCTTTGCTTAGCATAAGTAGTCACTTAGCATGGGATGCTGAAGTTGCTGGAGCCTTAGGCTGAAAGCAGCTAACTCCTACCTAGATAAATCTGAGTTAAATTTAAAATCTGTGCTTAGTTATGTAAATGAAGACATTGAGACCATCGCCAATCTGAAAATAAAGGAGTTGCATGCATTAACAGGAAGCAACACACACAGAGAGATAAGAATGTGCTGACCACCTGGAGACAATGAAAGAACCCAATGACAGATAAGGAGACTTTGACTAGAAGTCACCACTGGACCAAGGGGCCTGTGAACAGTGTGTGATAGTCCAGCATGGAGAAGGTAAGGGTAAAACCCCAGCCATTTCTTTGTTCTGGGTCCCTCCCCAGAGGTACCAATCTTGAACTGTTCTTATTCCCATACCACTCAATTATTACTATTTATCTGGGACTCAGCGGTAGGAAACCTAGGGTGGAAAATCTTCTTTAACACAGCTCTAAAAATAATATCAGGTAAATGGACAAGGTATTTTTGCATGACTCTTGCATACTTTCTTCCTTGCATTCCCAGTCAGTCTAGTTAACTCGCTAACTCATTTTTGAGCACTCATATTTGACGTCAGCAAACTTACCCTGTTGCTGAACTGAATAACAGGTTGATACCCTAGCACCAGTGATGGAATTCATGCATTTAGGAGGTCTCTGCAACATTGCTTTGTCTCCCTGAAAGCAATTTCAGAAAAAGTTCATATTATCAAAGTCATATGGGGCTATTCTGAGATTTACTGAATTCAGTGCAATCCAACTTGAACTTTTTTTCTTTTTGCTTTAGAGAGGTGAATTTCATCAGGACAAATATTTACTGTGCTTTCTTATAAGAGCAGTCCATTTCAACAGACCTAAACATATATAATAATTGCTGAAGTCTTAGTCTGACTTTCTGCAAGCTTCATGTATTTTCTTTTGTCAGACATTGTATTTTGGAGATTAGAATTCGCACCTACAGCTCTGTGATACACATACTTGCTCTGACCTACAGCAATTAATAGCTGTAGGTGCAGAGCAAGGAACACATGCCCTTGTCTCAGTTGCAGAAAAAAGTGGAGATGCGTGAGTATGGTACAGTAAACATGGAATTTACAAACACAGCTTGAACATCCACACTGTCCTACAAAAGATACCATATAAAAAATACCAGTTAAGTTCTCATAACTGATACAGACAATTAGGAACACTACTGTGAAATGAGCAGATAAATAGCTTTCTTGAGGAGGAAGATGTTTTACAGAGGTGTTGCAAGGTAATAAAAATGAATGTAAATATTCAGTGCATTCCTCCTAATTTCCATGCTAACAAGCTTCAAGCTTGTGGGTTATAGCATGTGAGTAGGCATTCTGCCAGCCTCTGGGTTAGACTGCTCTCTGGGACACTGATGCTAGATTTTTAATGGTGTTTAAGTTTCAAAAGTTTGAGAAATTCTTTCATGGGACTGTTAACCACTTTTTATTTGACAACCCCCTCCAGAGAAGAAATTCCCTATTGCCTGTCTACAGGTTAATTTTCTTTAGGTTTCCCTGGTTGCTTAACTGCCTCATCAAGCATAGGTATATTGTAAGCTATAGTTTACTTTCCGGTTAGCCTGTGAGTCAGCGTAACTGATCAGACACATCTAGATTCAGACAAACACTTCATGTTCTTCCTGAACATCCTACGCACAACTGCAATAGAACCAACAGACATTCAGAGTCCTGCAATACATTTTTAGATAACCAGAGTCAGACATGCACTTTCAGATGGAGTCTGCTTAGAAAATTCAACACAGGTTAAGTGCAAGTCCCTGCCTTGTATGTTGTATCATCCATTTACTTCTTAAGCATTGAACAGTATAAGAATAGTACTACTGCCAGTAGTAGAGTTACAAGGTCATGTTGTCACTAGGCATAAGCCCAGTTTTCATTTAAAATTTGGCTCACTGTCAATAGCCAAAGAGCATTGAGTAAGTACATTTTTCCTTTAACTGAATACAAAGAAATTACCTAAGAAGTGCTAGTCTATCAATTGCTGTAATTACTATGTTAGTAAGACACTTAGAACTTTACATGCTGTTGAAAACTAGCTGCACAGCTGTCTGGAAATTGCATTGAGATTACAACTGTAGATTTCCAGGCAGATTTCATCCTGATGCACTTGCCATCATTCTTGCTGTCTTCTCATCCTATGTATTCTTTTTCTTCTATCTAGTATTACAAAGTCATTTTTTTGTCATATCCTGCTGAGAGGTTATTCAGGGCACATGAAAAACAACAAGGTGCTTGGTGACAGCCAGCATGTCTTCACTAGGGGGAAATCCTGCTTGATCAATTTGGTGGCCTTCTCTGATGGGGCTACGGAACTGATGGACAGCGGTAAAGCAGTTGATGTCATCTACCTGGACTTGTGCAAAGCATTCAACAATGTCCCGCAAAACATCTCCTTGTCTCTAAGTTGGAGAGTCATCAATTTGATAGGTGGACCACTCAGTGGATAAAGAACTGGCTGGATGGCCGC
>JASSUY010008234.1:27495-38090 GCA_032466535.1 Forpus xanthops | reverse complement strand
CCTCTTCTCCTCTTCTGCTTTAGCCCTCTCCTCCTCTTCTACTTTAGCCCTCTCCTCAGCTGCCCTCTTCTCCTCCTCTGCTTTAGCCCTCTCCTCAGCTGCCCTCTTCTCCTCCTCTGCTTTAGCCCTCTCCTCTTCTGCCTTAGCCCTCTCCTCAGCTGCCTTCTTTTCCTCCTCTGCTTTTAACCTCTCCCTTTCTTCTGCCTCATGTATCTCCCTTTCTTCTGCTTTCTTCCTTTCTTCCTCAGCTTTTTCCTCATCCCTAAGCTTCTCTTTATCTACTGTATCACTTATACTCTGCTCCCCTTCTGGCACAGCATTTGTATCATTCTCTGCTTTGTGTTCCTCTCCACTTATAGATAGACTTTTTGTTTCTGCTACCTCTTCTTTATCTGTGGATTTTTCTGCTGTCACATCTACCTGATTTTCCTCTACAGGGCCCTCCTTTGGTTTATCCTCCTGTACCTCTTCCTTGTCTTTGTCTTCTTTTTTTTCCTCTTCTTCCCCATCTTGCCTCCAGTTGTTCCTTTGGTATGATTTAGTAACTGTTTCTGTTTCCTCAACCTCATAGCGTCCTCGGCGTGTTTCAGCTTTTTCCTCTTTTCCCGTGGTCTCATTTTCTTCCACATTGTTTACTTCTCTCCTGCTGGGCAGTGACAAGTTCCCATCTGTGACTGTGGGATCAAATTCCTTTTGACGTTCCAGGGCTTCCTGAAGGCGCTTTTGACGTCTCTCCTCCCGCCTTGCCAGTCTCTCCAGCAATGCAGCTTCATCATCTGCTCCCCTTGTGGTTGTAGTATTCTTTGTTTCCTCTTCTGCCACACTACATAAAAGTGATAACTTTGCATTAAAATAAAAACAACAAAAAAACACCTTTCTAACAACATAAGAACTTAGTTGTTTCTAGAAAATCAACTTGCTGTAACATCATTCCATGATTTGAAAACACAACAAATTGCATACTTCAAAATTTAGCAACATGTTTCTGGGGATTAATTTTGGAATTTTTATGTATGTATGAATGTGGTACTTCACAATGTCAGAGCCTGGAAATGTTCCTTTCCAGACCAGATTCTGAACAGCTACTGAAGCCCCCAGGAGTGTTACTGACCTCAGTAGGCACTGGAATAGTCCTGACACTTGAAACATCTGAAATATGAACAGCCCTGAAAAATTCAGCCTCTCCCCTGCACCCTGCAGCAGAATGCTTGGAGGACTTTAGCTCGCTTTAAGCAAGAAGAAGCTGCTCCTGTTCAGCAACAACATCCATAGACGCAGTCCATAATGGAATAAGCTGGCGATTAAGAGTGTAGTGAGGTCATAATTGTCTGTACAGAGATAATAATCTGTTAGGAAACTGAATGAGCACAGCACCTAATTTCAGAGATGCTATTCAACACCTGTAGGTGCCAGGACTGAATCTCTTTCTCAGCCCCGGAGGGGTTTTGACTCCTTCAGAAATCAGCTCTTTAATTCTCCTGTGTGCAGATTTCTTCCTTACTTCTAACTTCTCTCCACCCCACCCTTGTAGTAAAAGTTTATGATCTACAATGGGAAATGTTCCTGTTTTCCTACCTATATCCATTCTCCTTGTCTTTAATAGAATACTACTTGTGCTCATTACCTATTGGCTTGATACAACAGTGTTTATTTCTAGTCTCTTCTATAGACTGTGTTATGGCTACTGGGAATCTAGGTATATTTGTGATTATATGAAACTGAATAAATGATGGACAGACTGAAAGCGCAGCTCTACCCACTCAGCTTGTGAAAAGTCAGGTATCCCTCCATACGCTTTTCTGCTGTTTATAGCTACACGACCCAGACAATGCCCTTACACAGGTAAAGGCAGAGGTTTAATGCTTACTTCCAGCTCCTTTGAGGCATATTTCAGCTGCATCTTGAGCCACCAGTCCCACATGCCTTGACATGGCATGTAATCATGGCTCCTATACTATAAGTAGGACAAAAGATGTAGAGGTTTGCGAGTCCAGATGCAGTTGTGCCTGAGGGAATCCGACAGCAGGATGCATCAGAAGCATTATCCTCAATGAGCCCCACCTAAATTACCTATAGACAGCTCTGACTACACCCTGGGAAAGGGTCATGAGCATGGCCTCAAGCCCAGCTTCAGTGATGCTCCCACCTCACTGCGTAGATACAGCCATTTGTGCTCCTCATTGTGCTAGGTCCTTGTCAGAGCAAAGGTGTCCTAACTTGGTACTTAGACTTTAAGTAGCAAAACAGACCTTCTCATGATACTTCTCTACTCTGAAAAAAAAAAATTACTGTTGACTTGTCAGTAAACAACTTCAGATGTTTACCTGTTTTGAGCATTAACTTCTGATTTCTCTGTTACATCTCCAGAAAGATCTCCCTCTTCTTTTTGCCGCAGTCTCTCCTGTCGAGCCCGTCGGCGACGTTCCCTGGCAGCTTCTTCCTCATCATCGTCATTTCTCTGGTAGGACAGCCTGCAACAAAAATAGGGAAACAAAAAAAGAGGCTATAATATATAGGATACTGTGACTGAAAAATTACAAAAAGTAGTTGAGCAGGGCACAGTAAGTGAGGCTGCAGTGTTTGTGTCATATGCTGCTTAGAAAATATGCTTCGATGTTGAGATGCATTGTTTCAAAGCTTGGTTTTGTTTTCTTTTTCAGAAATGAACTTGATAAAATTGTCACGTGAAGGCAGCATCCATAACACTCTGTCAGTTTGCTCCTACAAAAAATACCAAAGCCAAGAAAGCTCTGTAGCTGAGCAAACATCTTGCCAGACTACATCATGATCCTGCCAGAATGCACAGAGCAGCACTTGAGCAGATTCACTCAAGCCCATATAATTGAAATAGGACTTAGCCTAGCAGCTTTAATGAACCTCCTCCACATGCTGAATATGGTAACAGTATTCTAAAATTGAAAGCCTAGAAAGCAGAGAGACACAGGTATGACAGTGGCTCTCAGTTGTTGGTTCTGAGTGCCAAACATCTAACAACTACAAAATTTTTGTGACCCCAGAGCCCTACCACACCAAATCATACAAGACCACTGTTGTGATGAAAGCCTACAGCTGAGAACCCGTTGTGTTCATTTAACCCAACAGATGATTACATTTAACTTCATCTTTCTTGAAAAGGAAAGCAAGACACTGCAATCCTAATAATCCTGTAGCCCATTCAAGTCTTTGTTGAAGTGTATTATTACTGTGCTAGATAAATGGAAAGGCCTGCATTCCTCTTACATTTCTGGGCAGGGAAAGTGAAATAGAAATCTAATATGCCCTAGACCCTGTCAGGACGTTCATTTACTTTGCTTACGGTCTGATACATAATGATTAAGAAGTCACCCTTCCTTAAGCAGTCACACATTTAAGCTGCACAGCCATGCGCACAGAGAAAAAAAGAGCTCTGAACAAAGTGAAATCAAGCACAGTTAAAGCTTGCATTTCAAGGAATTTTTTAAAAGTAAGGGCAACTGAAACATTAGTCATGACTCTGGCTCTTTGGGTAAAAGATTCTCCCATCACCTTTCTCTGGCACTACTTTTTGTCCTTTGCTGAGAGAAAGGCGAAAGTACAGATCCAACAGAGATTCACTTATCACAATTTTGCCTTAAAAATTAAAAGTGCATGTTAAAAGCAACATAGCTAAGCCACTTGCCAGACTTAGAGCAGCATTTTCATCATCTCTGCACTGAAGTATTTGATTTTTCTACTTTCATGCTCCACTTAAAGGACTTGCAACCTTTCCTTTGTAGAAACAGCTTCTCTCAAAGGGGGTGAAAACCATGAGCAGCATGGCCATGAACAGAGGGAAGAAGGAGAAAGGAAGAAGAAAATCAAAACCACTACAGGTGATGCAGTGAAGGTAAGCAAAAACACTTCCTGCCATTTATAAGGAATTTAAAGGGGATCAACATTTCATTTAGGCTACAACAGAAAGCACATGAATACAGTAATAAACCAATAGGGTCTTTGATTGGAGAAGAAAGAGACTCTCTGGAATAAAACTGCATTAGCAAACTGACGACTGAAAGCCCACTTGTTAGTAAGATGTTCCGGCTGCAAGAAGCCAATGATCTTTTTAGCAGTGAAGTCCAAAACTAAAGTTGCAGGGGGAGGACACACTGCTCCTAGCCTGTGGCCTCTGGATAATGGCCACCACTGATACAATTCCCAGTGCCTATGTTTCGGGATTTGTCTTTGCAGGGAAACCATGTTAGGAAGTAGTTTATACTGCTCTCTGTACCCACACAGAAAATTCCTACACAGCAAGGAGAACCCCTTCTAAAAACCTCTTTAAAATGCCTTCTTAAAACCACCACTTGCTCAGAAAACTAAAAAGGGGAATAAAAAAAAAAAAAAAAAAACTAAGCAAAAAACTCCCTCAAAATGGAAACCATTAAATATAAGTCAAATGAAAACAGATACGTATTTCCTGTCCTTGGGCACTTACCACACAGATCATCTGTTAAGAAAGCTGACAATCTCTCTCTCAATATCCTTTGAAATATATCCACTACTTCACTGCATATCGTAGTGGTTTCCTACAGTAAGCAAGTACAGCAGGTATGAGTTCCATTCCTAAGGATCACCTTAAGTGATCAATTCTGTGCACCAGCACAGATACATGAAACATCTCCAATAATGTGGAAATAGTCATATCAGCAACTAATAACAGTATTTTATGGATGTGTATAATATTTTCTTTACAATTGTGGTAACACTACTTCCCAGATTATACTTCTACAGGCTTGTTTGCTTGCCTTGGAAGTATAAGCTTTTCTGGATGTGCCTGATTAGCCACCACAAACTGACAGCAGAATGGGCTGAAAATGCAGGTCCAGGTTGGCTATGTTAATTAACAGGCAATGACCATACTGTGAACAAACTGACAGCAAGGTCATTTATGAAACAATCCAACATGATCACCCCAACTGCCAATGACTTTCCATGAGAAATTTAGTCATAAAGATAGTGCAAGTTAGACAAATGTCACTTCTGCCCATGAAAAATAAACTTCTCTGACTACACTGTTTATCTTACTACACGCTCAATCTTCATACACTGAGTTCACTCACCCTAACTCACCTAGCACATCATTCCCTTCTCCTTAGTTATCTAAGTAGCTCCTCCTCCTTTGCTGTCCAGGATGTCCAACTAACTTCACATCGAAAGTAAACAACAGGCAGATTCATGAATCCATGCACCCACCACTGGGAATGGGAAGACTGACCCTCATTCTTCCACTGTTACAGCTCTCCATAGCTATGCGCCACAAGCAAAATGAATTTGGGAGCTCTTCAGAGCTTCTCTTTCACTTGCTTGCATCTTCTGGCATTCTTTAGACCAAGAGTAAAAAATAATAGAAAATATAACTCCAAGATTTCAGCTCTGTATATCAGACAGATGGAAATCTGATGATCCACATTGGCCTGTGTTGTTTCTCTACCCTTGGAGAACAGCCTTGCCGCCCAGCATGCATACACAACACACAACTAAATTAAACTAACCTTATACCCATTTTTCATGTTCCACATAACTGTTCAAAGCCTTTACAGGCAAGTGTCTCTCTATAGTTAGCTGTTCCAGCTATCTCACGCAATGAGAGCACAGCACAGCATGATCTTAAAGTGGTATGCCAAACCTTTTGATAAGTGACACCTCTTATTAAATATTCAGATGAAAAAATGATGACTTGGAAACCATCCTACACCTTGTTACCAAAGATAACATGCTCTTGGTCAAAATTTCAACTAAAATAAAAATAGAAGAGTGTTGACTGGTTCCTCTATTACCCTCTCTAGGTTTCTGAAATAAGGAAAAGCAGTATAACCTCTATGCATTGTTGGCAAGTTGTTCTAGTAAAGCATTATTGCTGAATCTATCATGCTTCCCATGCAGCACAACTCAAGTACAGGAAACTGAGCATCTCATCTATGTGAGAGGATATTTCCCACCATGCTAGGTAGGGATAACAAGTAACAACAGACGCTCTGCTTTGTTGGGTGGTTAGGACAGATTTATATCTCCAGGACTGAAATCCTAAACCTCCTGAAGTCAACAAAAAGTCTTCTGATTATTTCAGTAAATCTAAACTGAATCTATTCTCAGACTGAATGGGGGGGTACTCTACATCTGGAGTGGAATATAGCTCTGCTGGGTTGGGTTATAGAGGATGAGGCCCCCTGCCTCAGAACTTCTTCAGAAAGATTCAGCATTGTCTCTGTTTTATGTCAAGAACTGAATTTGAATAAAGTTATAACCCAGTAAGAAACTTGGTAATAGCTAGAATGATTATGGGACTGAAACCATTTCAAACAATCCAGCCTCAATTGGTTTCCATTTGAAACTGCAAATCAGTTCAAATGTTATCTAACATGCTTTGGTTTTAGAGTTTCTTGCCCAGTACTATTATTATTTATTATTAGTAGTTATTATTCTTGTCTGAATTATGGCAGCACTGAAATTTCCTGTTCAGGGGTTTGCAGTGGTAGATGTTTTATAGACAGGGGAAGATCTGCTCCATGTTCTAAACAGTGTGCTTCCTGAATAAAGAGAAACCTTATAATCCATGTACCTTAGTTGTAAGCTAAACCTGATGAACCTAAATTCTTTTTCATTTTTTCACATACATAGAAAAAAAAACAATGACTAACTTAAGCTGGACCACACCACTCCATTCTAGAGGAGGCAAAGAGAAAGAGCTGTGGATCACAGTTTTGACTCTAGCTTAAAAGTGTCAGAAATACATGAAAAATTTCCAAGCAGAGCAAAAAACTTTCAGTAGATTCTTTAACTTAAATAGGCAACCCTGATCTGCTTCTTCTTTTACCTGTCATTCTCACAAATGCCAGTCTATCTTCCCTTTCCCCTGCCTGAAAAAAGGCCTTGTATTCATAGCATTGTCCTCCCAACACACACCTCAATTAGATGCAATTGTACCTATTCAGACAGCTTTTTTCCACATGGCTTTGTTATTTGGAAGCTTTTACACCTATTACAGATTGATTTTCCCCATGATCTATCCCAAGAAATGAGGTAATTCATCCTGTATCAAACTGCTCTATTTGCAACCTAATCTACCTCTAAGACCTTCATCCTTCATTATCTAACACCATAGCAGTTGAGGTGACATCTGTTGATTATTATATCTCCAAATTGATGGCAGATGGAGAACGTCAGTAGAATGTCCTTGATGACAAATTTCACTGCCAGACTCAATCTATAGAAGCTGCATTTGTTGGCCTCCTGTGCTCTTAGAATGTCTTTCTATTTACCCAGGCTCTTCCTGAAAGGATGGGTGGGATGAGGATGGACTGTGTTATAATACGCACTGGGGAGTGCTCTTTGTGTCACTGTTGATATTTGGTCCCTTGTTATTTATGACTGTACATGTTTTTAGGTTTTTTATTGTTCATTTAGTATGTGTTATGATAGACATGCTTCATTACATGGATATAAACAACTGATCAATCTTCATCTCAAAAAAAACATAATGAATGCACATGCTTCTGGAGGATTATGCCTCTCTCAAGCTTTGCGTGTCAAGTATCAGCTGTATTTTGTTCAAATCATATCTAAAAATGTGGTGAATAGTGGGGGGCAGTTGTGGGGAAAACTGTTTCTGTTAATCATTCCTCCATAATTCAATAAGAGCTGCCAGCATTCTGCTCGGACCTGCTCAAGAAGATTCATTTTTATGAGGGAACAAGCAGAATTTCAGTCCAAAATGTTCATGTTTCAAATAGATGTAGTGAGTGAAAACAGGGCATTATGATGGAGACATGAAGACATGCCACACAGATCTCAGTCCAATATTGTGCATGAATGCTGTTATTAACACCCATATTTTTCACATATTTCTCAATTTGGCATGCACCATATTTTCATTTTGTATGTAGGAGAGAAGACAAGTGGATAAAATTAACCAATGCCTGGAAATTAAACCCAGGCAAATTAAAACTGGAAATGAAGCACATGTTTTTAACAGTGAGGGTGATTAAATATACAAGAAATGATGGAGCATCCATCTCTTGCATCTCTACATTAAGATGAATGCCTTTTTGGAAGTTATGCTACAGAAAAATACCAATTTGGGGGCTCATTATAGATGCAACCTGGAGAAATTCCATTATTTCTTAGGTATGGAAAGTTAGACTAGATTATGCAGTGGCACCTGCTGGATTTAAGCACTACAATCTTTCATTTACAGAAGGTACATTACTCCTCATTCATACTCCTCAAAATTTATCTCTATCTCACAAACATTTTTACTCTTTTCACTCACAAATTCTGCAGAGCTACACAGCCTATACTCCTGAGTGGGAAAATTACCCAGATACCCACACAATTCTTTTGGAAAAATAAAGACACTGGTATTCAATGTATTCCCTTCTCATTTACATAATTTTCATACTGTGTGTTTCTATTATCCCTTCTTGTTTTTCATAGCTTGATAGACTTCAACTATTATTTTTCTGCTGGGTAACCACTTATTCAATAAGTTAAAAGAATAATGTTCTTTCTTCCAAATCTGACATCCTCTATTTCCTACCATGCCTTTAGAAGCCTTTCTCCTACTTTAAACATAGATCTAAAATACCTAAAAGTTAAACGAATGAGCATTTTAATAACTATTTTTTGTTTCAGCTGAGGAAAATCCTTAAATTGTTTACTCTGGTTAAGGATCTGACTGTGAGATTGTTATTTTGTTTGCATGACAAAGTAGTTGAATACGGGAAAGAAAAGTTCCTCTGAGAGGTCCAGCTTGTGAACACTTTTCTTTATGGCTTCTTCCCTTCTGATGTTTTTGACACTTAGTTTTTTTCACAGGTGAGAAAAGAGGAGGTGCACTTATCTGTCTAATGGTTTGGCTTTAAAAAAAACTAAGGCATAAGTAATCTGTATTGAAGAATGAAGTATAAAAGGTGATCTTCAAGACAATAACCACAAGGGAAAATGACTCCACAATGATGACAAAAATACTTGTTGACTACTAAGTGATCCATGCCAAAAGTAGCCAGGGATTTTATTGCATTGCTGCAGATAGCACTGAAGCCTTTCAGAGAGATCCTGGCTTCCCAAATTACTGGTTTCTGTTGACAACATAAGTTTCAATTGCACAGATGTCAATGGTTTCCAGTGCCTTTTCTTAGTACCAACACTCATTCCTTGCAGTTTTCTGCTCATAGCAACACTGTTGCTTTGGGTTTAGATTCAAGCCCTAAAACCTGGGCCTCATAGTTAGAGCCAGTCTGTAACATCATGGCATCATTCTGCACAAAGGCAGCATGACTCATGCATGCGCCTATTTTATTTTTTTTGCTTTCCTCATGACTGAAAACTGATGATCCGTTTCATAATATGGAATGCAAGCAGATTCTCCAAGCACATTCATATAGCTCTGCTGAATTGCCTCTGAGTACCTCAGCATAAATTGCACGCAAGGCTGCTAACATGAAGGGTAGAAACCTTCAGCTACTGAAACAATGTCAAATTTGTCTCTGACATATATTATATTTAGATAAAAGCACTTGTTGGAAATGTCCCAGAGAAAAGCATGTAATTTTCTCAATATGTGAAGCCTGTAATGCTCTGCAGTTTTACTTCATCCACAACAGGCCTGACATTGGCCTATCAGTGAGCAGTGCAGTACATTTAACTTGTTTTAATTAAGAAATTTCACATGAAAAGAAAAGAGAAAAAGTAACTGGACAGAAAACAATCACTGTCCAAGTGCCTTCTAGCTGATAGCTATTACATTTTTACTGCTTGCTTTGAAGCTTAGAGGAATCCACTCAGAAATCTGTTTCCCTGGCAGATGACAAACGTCCTAAAAGGGTACAAAATAACATTCATTTCTCAAATTTAAAAAGTGGGAGCAAACCTCAATCCCTGTGCATATCACTGTGCTTGATTTGGAATTTGTTGACTCTGTAGCAAATTGCTTTCTGCTTACTGCCACTACCTCCAGTTTCTAGTGCTTTGTTGCATATAAAATCTAAAATAATTTATGCCACAACTTTATCCAGTATGTTTCAGACGTACTACTTGAGAATAATGGGCATTTTGCCTAGCTGAGGCATAAGTAAGGACTTACAGGATTAGCCTCAGAATATACAATCCACAACTGCTACAAATCCACGTCAGAAATCTTCTTTCTTGCGTTTTTGGGGCCCTATACTCAATATGGCTTTCAAGGCACTTTTATACTGCAAACTGTTTGCTTACTGAATGTATGCAAAGTTAAGATCTAACTCCTTTTCTTTTGTATTTCATTGCAAATAAAACTCCAACTGGCACGACTAAGAGATATACTCAAGACAGAAGGAATTAAAAATGAAGACAGGCATAGAACCATAGAATAGTTAGGGTTGGAAAGGACCTTAAGATCATCTAGTTCCAACTCCCCTACCATGGGCAGGGACACCTCACACTAAACTATACTACCCAAGGCTATGTCCAACCCGGCCTTGAACACTGCCAGCGATGGAACTTTCACAACTTCCCTGGGCAACACATTCCAGTGCCTCACCACCCTTACAGTAAAGAATTCCTTCCTCAGATCCAATCTAAACTTCCTCTGTTTAAGTTTG
>JASSUY010008234.1:0-26772 GCA_032466535.1 Forpus xanthops | reverse complement strand
CCAGTGCCTCACCACCCTTACAGTAAAGAATTCCTTCCTCAGATCCAATCTAAACTTCCCCTGTTTAAGTTTGAACCTGTTACCCCTTGTTCTTTCAGTACAGTCCGTAATTAATGAGCCTTTGTGTCATAGTTTAAGTATAAAATACAGTAGATTAAGCTTATTAGGCTGATATAAGGACCTTCCAGCTGAATTGCACTCCTGGATTTCATATACATAGGATTAGGGTGCAGAAGCAACTTCAGCATTTTTTATGCGAGGCTTTTTACACCGTTCAAGTGTTTTTTTTCCAAACAATTCAATTCTGAGGGCAGCAATGGCAAAAAGCAGACCTTCCAGACATGCCTCACTGCTGTAATCATCACATCAGCTAGGTGAGCTGAAACCAAACTTACAGGAGGTGGTACTCAGAGTACAGACCACCTCCACCGTAGTGTAGCTACAGCAGTGACAGAAACAAGGGACATTTTAGCAAGGTTGTACTATAAGGAGACTGAACGGAAGGAGAACTGGCTTTTACTCCTCTTTGCTCAGCATCCTGTTTAGTCCTGTAAGTGAAACATGCAATGTTTTCTGAAGGAAAAGAAAAAGTTTAAACTTTTTCTTTTTTTTTAATATATTATTTTTGGTGTTATTTTCTATTCCAAAAGAGCATGCTTAATCCTCCAAAACTGGCAAACAAGAACAAAGCTACAATTTCAGGAAAGCACAAACTGAGTTATTATAAATTATGCATGTATCATTGACCTGGAAACCTAGCTTTCAATTTAATCTGATTCGCTACTTACACCCTGGATACCTGCTTTGAAAGCTTGCTTAATGCAGCACATTAGGAAATAGAGAGCCTCTTAACAAATCAACGCTTGCATTACATTCCCTCCACAAAGATTAATATGATTGCTGCATTTTAAGAGCACTGCATAGTAAAAGGAAATGCATGACCATGAGAATAGATCTCATACACAGGAAGTTTCTTGGGTTTCAACCTGCACTTGCTCCACTGAATTTCTTCTAACGACAAACACTGAAGAAGTTAACTCAGAGAATCACTGGATTCATTAACATCCAAACCAATCTCAGTCACACCCTCTAATCCTCCACCACCATGCCAAATCTATTCACAATCAATTTGCAGTGTATACGTATTCATCATCCACCCTGCCAAAACAAGATGTGAAATTTGAGATGAAGCATGGCTTTGCTTTTCGATGATGACAAATCTCTTTGAGCAAAATCCCTTTTACATTTGTAGTTTTTCTTCACTTGTCTGCCAGGTTTTGCAGGGTGTAAGGAGGAAAAAGAGAGCAGGACCCTCCAGTGCATGAATCCTAACAGGAAGTTTATGGCATCCCATTGATTGGTATCAGGGACAACACACACCAACAATGCTGCATCCATTTTGAAAGGAGTTAGTTAAATCTACCACTGAAATAAAGCTGCTCCCAGGGTGGATCAACATGTAGCCTACGGCTATAACTCCATAACTGAAACATCAACCTCTGATTTAGGACTGACACTGAAACTATTTATGAATTTTCACAAGACTGGGACAGAAAACCAGTGAGGCAGGAAGAAGTAATGTGGAAGCATAGATCAAACAGGGACCATGGCCAGAGGAAGGGGCCTGGAACAAGACATCTTCCTTGGGCTGGTGATGGGGCTAAAGGAAAAACAGCAGCAATGGATGAGGAGCATCCATCCCTACAGGGCACATGATAGAGAATGGAGAAAAGTTGATAGAGAAATATTCAAGGACAGGAAAGAGGAAAAGGGATCCATCAAGGACTGAGAAAGCACTAGGACTGTGTAAGTGGCTCAGCTATCAATATTTAGTATCAGAACAGGCTCACATGCTGTCCAAACCCTGGCAAGCCAAAACCTAGCATGACTTGACAGAATGGAAACTCTAAGAGAGCAGGTCATGATTACCTAGGCTACACATCGCTCAGGAACTCCTTTGATCTTGCCTGAAATGTTACGTGATCTGAAATGCCAAAAAGCAGTCAGAACCTGCTATTTTTATTAGTCAATTCATCAAAAGTATGGGTTAGCATTAGCCTGTTCTCTGTGAAGCATCAAAACTCCTCTGTATTTCCCAGGGGATTAGAGATTGTAACTAAATTACTATTGCTCAGAGACAGACAAGTCCCTGAAGTATCTGCTAGAGCCTTCAGAAATAAAGCAAAGATCGTGCTGGTGAAGAGAGTACGAGGCATGTACTTACAAACACCGAGCCTGGAAAAATAGTTTTATCAGATAATCATAGAATAATCTTTTTTTATCCACTCTTCCCGACACAAAATATGCAACATGAGGACACAGCCTTAACATAGCACAGCAGACTAAATATTGAAATAAATGCTGCAAACAGAAAAACAGATGAAATGCAAGAGCAGAAAATGCATCAAAATAGAGTGGGTTGTGAAGCCTTTTGTGAACTGAAATAAACCACTTTTGGGGGGATATGGCATTATAAATACATCCAGCGCTGTGCTACAACATATGGTGAATGGGAAAAAAAGTAATGAAAGTCAGATATGTCCAAGTTTTCTGGACCCAATCCCCCGTGCACACAACTCATAGATGCTGTGCAGGTGTGGATTTGGTTTCCAGGGAAATTCATGGCTGCTCACTTTTAACATGGACAAGCATCTGCCTCTTTCTCAGGTGTTTAAGAAACCAACTGTCAACAGCCAAAGCAATTAGGAGACATTTTCAGTGAGACAGCAGAGGAATTATGAGTGTAGATCCTGTCATTTGCCAAAAGGATTAGGGGCAGATACATTCCACTCATCTCTTTGAAAGCTAATCCCAATGTGTCTTTCACCTTCATGAGAGGTAAAAAGCCCTTCCATAAAACAGACCCATACAGATATGTAAGGTCACGTACAACACTTTGAACAGCACATTCATGTTACAATGATTTGCAGACATCATGTAACGGCACTGTGCAGTTTAAACAGCTGGAAGTCTGAAATGTGGCCATTGCAACTACACCCACATAAGCATGAAAAAGTACCCTGACTTTACAGCTGTGAGCCTTATTCCAAGAGAAGTTATTTGTATGAAATTACCAAACAACTCAATCAGTGTAAACTATTGGAGAAAGCCTTTGGAAAGCTGAGTTCCTGACAGCTGGTCAGTCACACTGAAAATGTAAATCTAAATTACCTACAACTTAGAAGTTATTCAGAACAGAAAATACCCTAATAAAAACTAGGAAATGGAAGAAGATAACAATTTGCTTATCCTAAAAGTGCTTATGGACTTCCAATGAGGTGCATGCAGCTGTCAGAGACACAGGCACCTAATGCAACCTGCTTCAATATCGCATGTTTCCAGATCACAGCAATTACTATGGTCTCTGTTGGGTTTTTTTGGTCTTTTTTTTTTTTTTTGTTTGGTTTTGTATGGGGTTTTGTTTGTTTGGTTGGTTTGGTTTGGTTTGTTTTTTTCCCCATTCTGGAATAGCCAGCTCCACATAGGGAACCAGTCTGAAATAACTGTTGGAAAATGCTTTATAACGTAGCATCCCCACACAGATAAGATCTTCATGGACATAGGAAGCTAAGTGGTAGTGCCATCTGTACGTTCACAGCAACTTACTGATCAGGTCGTGTTGTTTCTTTGGCAAATCCTCCACTGCCAGTCAGCCATCCTCTGCCTTATCTGGTTAGCCTCCCCCCAGCCGCTTTAGTGCTTTATGTTCATTCCCTCACCATGGCCACAATGCTTAAGTATTTGCCACAGCTCCAGCCTGTCCAACAGGCAAAATACATTCATGATTCTTCTGCACTGGCATCTGGGTTGCAGGAGAGAGTGAGCAAGCACTAACCTGGGCTGGATGTATGAGCTCTGAGTTGATTCCAGATAGCAATGAGTGTGACCTTGTTGGAGAGCATAACATTATGTTGTGTTGTGACTGTTCTTGCCTTTGCACACTGTAAGCAAAGCAGTGGTCCACAATGCAGCGATTTGATGTCACACAATATACACTTGCCTTTGTCTGCAGTTCATCATACTGCTAAAAGAGATGGCAACTGAGTCCAGGGAAGCAAAGGTGGAGTAGCAAAGCAGATGGGACTATATAAGAGAGGAGTGTGACCAGCAGTAGAAAGAAAGTGAGAGGAGGTGGCCAGCAAGGTGGGAAGGATAGCAAAGGGCTCCTCTGTTAAGAAGTGATACGTCTAAAAGGAACAGTCTGCAAATGCAGTCAAAAGAGAGTCTAGTTTCTAATGTTTGAGGGGACAAGAGATGACAAGTTTCCACCACCAAGAAGAAAACCCTTTTTACAGATTGAACTGCCATTTTTAAAGAGAATATAATAAAAAATTCATTATTAAACACACACACACAAATTGTCTCATATAATCCATTACATTCCAGGAGTGAATGTAGACTAATGGTTATTTTCCCCTCATTGTTACATTAGTACTTGGCACTTGCTAAATTATTTCCATTAAAAGATCTCAATGTGCCTTACAAATGTTTATCAATATTAATAATCCTTGCACCCCCTTCTGACTTCTGCATGGTGGGTGTTATTACTACTATAATGCCAGTTAATGGGATAGAAAACAGAGGCATAGATGAAAAACTTCTTTCAGACTAAAACAGATTAGGATTATCAGATAAAATTCTTATTTTGGGTGCACTACTTCATGCCTGCTCCAAAACCTGTTGAAGCTAACAGCTGCACCATGCTGACTTCCATCGCTGCACCTGAAAGCGTGTGAAAGCCACTGGCAGAATTGATTATCCTGGGACTTTTCTTTGCTGGCATACTGAACAAAGACACATCCTCCCCTGAGCTCTCTCCGAGCAAGTGATAGCCTGCCTCTCCCCTGTGTAATGCCTCTGTTGCTAGGTACTTCCAAATCAGTAGTTTACATTTTAAAAAGGGTTGTGCCTGCTGGGAAATGGGAAAGGAAGGGTGAGAAGCTGGTTTAGCCCAGGGAATCTTGCAGCTGTGTCACTATGAAAGAACCTCAAGCTTTGTGCAGGGGTCAACGCGCCTCAACACAGCCTAGCACCTTTTTGAAGAGCTGGGATGTGAATTGATATGGACTTAGGTGTCTGGAAGTATGGAAAATGGGGTGCAGGGTCCTCACCCTAACATTGGGAGACAAGGAGTTAGCTTGTTGTCAAGCCCTTCTGTTTCCCAAGCTTCGACAGGTGCAGAAAGCCAGCTTGGTGAGGTAGGACTTCCAAAAGGTGATTGAGTGAGAAAACACCAGCTGTACACCAGAGAGATTCTAGTCCTACAGGAACTGTAGACAACATCACATGGGAAGGTTTCTGTGCACCACAACTTTCTGCATCCTCTTCAGTCCCACAGTGTAGATGGGACTGACTTCAATGTCAGCCAACCTTTCCAACACTGGCTTTTGCGGAACTGTGTTGATTCAAAGTCAAAATGTTTCCCATCCTACCTGCACTGCAAAAAGACTGCTTTAGGAAGCCGATGAGACTCCTATAACGGTGTATTTCCACAGCAGGTGGCTCCTTAGAAATAACACCACCAGAGAGCAGAATTTAGTCTTGATCCAAACATGCCTCTCGGCTCACCCAAGTATCCTCTTCCCAGTAGTCTACAATAACTATTCATACATGCACTATCAGACAAGTGAGATACAATTCAATCTACATTTTTATGAAAGTTGTCATGAAATTAAATCGTGCATTCTGGAAGGCACTGGAAAGGACCGAAAATCAAGCACTGGATAGCAAACCTGTGTTTAATATACTTTTGCAAACATACAACATTTGGCAAGCAAGGATTTGGCAATATAAATTGCAGAATATTTGTCATGACAAAGACTTAAGGCAAGTATAAAAGAATTTGAATTCCCGCTCACAAATAGTGTGGTCCAATCTACTACCACAACTCAATCTATCGTGATTACTGTATATGATAATCATGTTTGAAGAAGATAAACTTCAGCAGTAGGTAACAAAAAGTTCTGGATATCAACAATCCTTCAAATTGGAAAAATAAGTTGAGCCTACTTTTAGCATGACCGTACTTAAGTATGAGATGTTTAAGCTCCCAGGTACATCAGTTCCCACCTGACTAATGCACAAGAATGTTCAGTGAAAAAAAATACTCATTTGAAAGATCCAGAGACTAGCATGATGGCTGTTAACTATATTAATAAGGTATTGTAAGACAGATAAGTCTAATGCAAATGCATTCATGAAATTTAAACACTGGCAGTCCTTTGCCAATGTTATATTTACGGATGCTTCTGCCTGCTCAAGATGAGTGTAAGACACTGATAGTGTTAGTGCATAGCTATAAGCATATATTAACATTTTTTCTGGACCTTTGCCTGAAGTTTGCTCAAAATACACCCACCAAATTCATTAAATTACCAAAGATCTGGAAAGCTCCAGGGAAGGTCCCACTACCTACTTTATGTTACAGAGAAAACTTCCAAATGGTTTTCTCCTCTATTTCAGCTCCCCAGAAGCTTTTCCAGTTCCTTCTCCATTTTTTTCTCGCATTCTATACAGTCCCTGTCACTTCCCACCTAATGGCATTTTAATGGGTGCCTCCATCTTCTTTCTCCAAACCTGTGAGCCCTGAGCCTTGCATTCTCCCAAGACTGAACCTCTCTACTGCAATGATGTCATGCATATTGAGAAGTGTTGGAAGTGACTGGAAGCCAGGCACTAAGCATTAAACAGCAAAACCTCTGGTAGCTTTAATGTTGTGAAAGCCATAATTAGTTCCTTTTTCTGGGGAAAATAAACACATTGGCATGATTGCTAGGGCAGACCAGCACAAGAAACAACTAGCACACAGAGAATGTAACAGAAATAGATACTGTTTCATAGGTCCAGAGCATTCACCTTCCTAAATTCACAGGTTATAAGCATAGGACAGGATGGGAGGTAGCAATAGTACATACATGGATGTCTCCTGCCTGATCACTCACAGGGTGTTAGGTGAGTTTAAGAGAGGAGAAGAATCCAGAAAATCAAGCAAAGAGTGAACCCCATCACTATTCAAAGTGGCAAAGGACCAAATGCAGTTCTCAAATATGTGGAAGGCAGGAATATTTGTCCTCAATCTGATGGGCTGCAAATTATGCACACACTGTCAGTGGGAAGCTTTCACTGCCATGTAGACAGGGATTAATAGGAGTACCAGGATAGCATTTCTACAGTGTTAAGAGAGCTTTTTAACATGTTTTTGGTCTTGAGGGAAACCCACAATTGCAACTAAATTCAAAAAGCCTTTCCTACAGCCTTTATGGCAAATTTATTAGAGGAACCAGAAGAAAGCTAGTCCTCAGCCTCAATCTTTCTAAAGTTTATAAAATAAACTTTATAAAAGTTTATAAACTTTATAAAGTTTATAAAATAAAAGTTTAGCTACCTTTTGGATGTAGATGTAACCTCTGCTAATAAGGCTTTGGGGCTTTTTCAAATCCTGAGAATGAAAATTGCTGACACAATGTGTCTGACCACTCCTGTTCAAGGCGGAGGCAGATGACTAAGGCCAAGATGCTGTACACACCCAGACAGAATCCATGCCAGTGATTTCCCTTCTGCAGGAGAAGTGTGATCCTACAACTCTTCTGCTTCACACAGGAAAGAAGGGTGTTACATAAAATGCACAAGGCTGTTACTCAACATTAATTTAAAAATGGAAGGTTACTTTTGAAGAAACTGGCATGCATGAGAGCGTAGTGTGGGGTTGGAACACACTTAATTCAGGCTTTACAAAACCTCATGCAATACATTAGCAGGAGAGAGATGAAAGAACAAAAAAAAAAACATGGAAAGGAACGACATAACAAAGGCAAGGCCACTGTAGCTACAGGAACTGGGAAGCCAGGAGCAACATGAAAATGAACAATGAGACTACAGAAGTTCCACTATGGCTATGTCAGTGTGTATGGATGGTCCACATCATTTGTGGGTGCTGAAACACACAGTGCATTGACCCTTATGAGGCTCACCCATCCCACAATCCTACTGATGGGTTACAAACTTCATTAGAAAATAAAACGTCAAAACAAAAAGCTACAAAAAAGCCTGTAATAAGGATTGTGCCAGGATAGAGACAGTTGTGACACTTTTGTAATTACACTGAAGCAACACCAGTGCTGAAGGTATTGCCCATGACAAACCCAAAATCTCCTGCTCAGAAACATGTAGCTTATTTTTACAGTTAAAAGAAAATAATTTGCAGGCAATTTGGCTATGGCAAACCAAGCAGAAGCCAAAATCTCTCATCCTGTAGTGACAAGTCCATTGGTCTTAAGGGTATACCTCTAGGACAGGTCTCCACATTACTTAGAGTGGAGATTTTCCTTAGAAAGGAAAACAAGTGCACCTGGGCTGACTGCTTCTAGGCTACTTTCTCAAATTTTTGAAATGCACAGCATGCCAGTTAGGAATTATTTTATGAATAAGGTTTTAAGATGTCTGGAACAAGAATCACCTTTGTTCTATAATAGAACCACCTTTACCTAGATGACCTACAAGAAGACCAGATGCTCTAAAGCGATAGCATAAAGCAGACTGAAAGTGATCTGAAGAAGATTCAGAATTTGAAATCAAAACTGCCTGCAAAGAGTTAATCCTCCCTGACTGGTATGCCAGGTTCTGTTGGAGTCATTTTTGCTCGAAAGAATCTGAATATTTCTCACTGCTTTTTTAGACAAGGTACATGGAAAAACTGTGGATGGAAATTAAAAAAAGAAAACAAAGTTAGCCGAGTCCCTGATCTTCAAGAGGGATTCTGACTTTGAGGAAGAAGGGTCTGAATATAAACAGGCTTCAGACAAAAAAAAGTCCTACCAAACCCCTCAAGAGTGGCTGTGCTACAAGCTTTCAGGAGCAGCCTACTCCTAATAGTGCATCTGTACATTTTGTTTAATGTGAACTGGTACATCCAATTCCTGTTACCAGTGTTGTTTATTTTTCTTTTCTGCTTTATTATCATCTAACTTTATCTTTTACATCTCTTGCCTAAAGTAAGTTAACCTCAACAATAACAGGATATGTACTCTATAATTATTATGAGGAGTTGGAAAAGGGAAAAATTGCTTTGCAAGTGACATAATCAAGCTTACAATACTCAGGAGAAAATAAATAAGCAAGAGACAGAGAAAACTGAGCCTTTAGTGACTAAATTAACTGTTATTTCTCCTACAGTCAAAGAACACTGGAGCACTGGGTGTGAGGAGAGTAGCCACTATATGTTACTTCTGATTTCCTGATGCAGCACAGACTGAATTTAAGCACGGACAACATTTGGCTTAATATTTCAGTTACCAAGAGGCAAACAGTAACTGAGGAAAAAAAGAATTTAAATACCAGCTTCTGTCCTCTCTTGAAACTTTGCTCATTTTTATTCAGTTTAAAACCCAAGAAACTTTATTGACTTCAGATCTGAAGCCTGTATTTAAGCCTAGAATCCGTTACTCATCTCTGGAATTAAACATGTTCCTTAAAAGCATTATGAAAGAAAAATAGCTGAGCAATATAAAGCATCAATTAAACCTTGTAGTTGGTACTTTTCTTCAATGAGAGAATGAGAAGAGGTCATATACTTTGGACTGAAGTGTGATTTTTCTGACAACTTCAAAAAATGTTTAAATGCTTTACATGTAGAACAACCCACATGGATAACTGTGTTCCAATGTGCCCACTGTTCCCTAAAAAGGTGATTATGGTATGGCAGTGACAGACTTGCATAAATATCTCTTTACCACATCCAGTTTGTGTGTCAGTGAGATTTCATGACAACACTTAGAAAAAGGAGAAGGAAGAAGGGTGGGAAAGGCAAAGGGGGTGTAAAAGGGGAAGCCCTCTCTGACTGTCTACTCTGCAAAGGACATGAACTGCAGAAAAGAGGAACCATGTCAGCAAATGCCAAACCAATCTAATACCTGCCAAACCACACCTTATCCTCAATGAGCAAAAAAAAATATCCGCTGCCTGATTTCTCTTACCTCATCAATAAAGGGCTAGGCTTTTTTCCCTTATTAGGACAGTCTCCATGCTGTAAAATTCTGCTCTAGTAAGTGGCTTTGACAATATGTGCTGCACATCAGCACAAAAAGAAAGCGTCTAATAAAAATAAAACACAGGGGGAGAATAAAAGGGCTGAGTTCTAAATTAAAAGGGACAACATCAACCTAGTTTTGAGCTCCAAAATTTGATCATAGATTTTGTGAAATGGAGAATTAAAATTGGAATGGATAAATACTTGAAGGCTAACAGTAAACCAATATGTAAATATAAACTTGGCCTTGCAGCTACTTATTCACATAAGAAGACGTGTTGAAGTTAAGGAGACTTTTTTACTACACTTAAGTGACTACACAGCTCAAAACATACATCAAATTTCAATACATGAAAGCACTGCAAATAAAGGGTTTTTTAATTTTTTCTTTATCAAAATAAAATGTAAAAGGAATGAAAAGTTACAGACAGGTAGGTATCTATGTTTCAGTTATTTCAACTGATCTGTGGAAGTGGTTTTCTTGTTTGGATTTTTAAACATGTGGTTTTGGATTATCTAGTTTACTGCATTTGCACTGTATGTATATACATGCATATATATGGGCAGAAGAACACAGAGGGCCTAAAATAATCACCAGAGAATTGGTTCTTTTGAACCTTTTTGTTTTACTCTGAATTGGGATCCTGGTGAATGGGGAAGCTTGGGACTTCAGGTTCGCAGGAAAGGGAAAGACAAGGGTATGAAGAAGCAGGATGAACTTCTGTCACTTCCATCCCACACTAGTTGAACACCTATGCCAACAGTGTGGCTGTGGAGGAGCTATCTGAGTTTAAGATCTGCACTAGCAATGAATTTTGTAGCTTTGCTGAAGCAGAAGAAAAATCCCTTGTCAGAGTGAAGTGGCATGGAAAATGTTCAGAGCTGTTTTATTTTAATTCAGAGTGTGAAGCAAGAAAGCAAATCCTACAAAAATATTTTTCTTTTATATTAACTTTTTTCTTTAAAATGTAGGTCAATTTGAATGAAAATATTGAAAAATATCAGAATTTTTATTTCAAGTTTTAATTTAAAGTATTTCCCCTTGTTTTCATTTAAACAGAAACCTAACATGAACTCCCAACCAGTTCTGCTCTGAACTCTCAGTTCTGCCCAGAACTCTGACAATTTTTCTTGGTTTTGCTAAATTTACCTTCAGTCAGAAATAATTCTCATAGCTCATTTCAGGCATTTGGATTCACAGAGAGCAGTACAAGTTTGAGTTTGGAATCTCTCACCACCGTCCTGGCTTGAGCCAAGACTTGCACAGGGTGGTCAGGGTTTTCATTAAACCCTCTAGAGTCATTAGTTCTCTGACAAAATCCTAGAAGTTCGAGTCTCACAGTCTTCAGATTCAGGTGGATACCTAAAACCTCACACACATTAATTCATCTTTGTGCTATCAACACTTAGCGCCTTCCTTATGCTGGAAGAAAGAAAAGCACGTTTCACTGAGGCAAGAAAGATGTGAAATCTCACAGATGTTTCCTTATACATGTGTCCTTTCTCTGCCGTAATGTTTCTTTCACTGAGGATAATCTCACTCAAATATGTTTTAGTTCTTCCATTAAATTTCTTCTGATCCATAAAAGGAAAGTTCTTAAATCTACCAACAAAATCTCAAACTGGACATTCAGTCTTCAATAAACTCTGTACCTGTTGTTGTGTAAACCAGACACAAAGCACATGTATTTCATTTAGGTGGTGACAACTAATACATAAAGAATGCTTCATATATACAGAATATTGTTGTTACAGTATTTAACATAAGTATATGGGTCCACCCACAGAAAAACATATTTGCATCAAAACTATTCACCATCCCAAGTGTTTCAAGTTTCATTCCAAGACAACGGGCATTGAAGTGCAACATGGATGCAAACATTACAGCTCACAAACAGGACATTGTAAGAAAATTGCCTGTTTCTTGGCCCGTGGTACACTTGTCACTGTTGGGGAAGTGCCACTTTCAGAAATTGACTGAGATTCTTACCTTTCAAAATGTAAACAAATAGGGTCATAGCAAGCCTTGTGCATCTGGTCTATAGTTGCATTATGTCCATCTTATTTAACTCAGTAATGTAAATAAGCTTTTGCAAACTACAGAATTCAGGACATTGGCCACTGGGAAACAGGAATGAAAAACATGGCCAACAGAGAAGACAAGAAAGAAGGAAAGAAATAGCTTTAAATGAAAATGAAAAGCATCAAATTTTGAAGTAAAATTAACCAGATAGCATAGTATCACCAAAACTGCCATGGTCTGTGGAAAAGTGTCCCCTTCAACCCTTCTCTTCTCCTAAAAAGACCTATTTGGTTATCAGTACTGAGCACCCAGCCAAAAATCAGAAAAGATAACTTACAACATAATGAAAAGACTGTGAAAGACTGAACTTTCAGCAACCCATCTGCCTATGAACAATCTGTGAAGTCTGAAGGGAAGTTACAATTTTCTGGGGGAAAACATTCTACCTGCTAGCAAAGACAATTCTGCTTCCCCTGGAAACGTGCACAGTAAACACTTTAGTGTCCAGAAAAGTGAGCCAATTCCATCCCTATACATTTATTAAGCAGTCTTTAAATTTTCAGGCCAACCGGAATGATTTCTTGGCAATGGTGAGAGCTTCTGCTTTTAATTTCTAGTGTATCAGATGCTAACAGGATTATATCCAGCTATTTAGCAATTACAAAATTTTCTACAAATACTTTAAGTATGCTGAGAGCATAGAGAGAATCTTTAAAGGAC
The DNA here is from genome assembly GCA_032466535.1 of Forpus xanthops. Classification (NCBI taxonomy): domain Eukaryota; kingdom Metazoa; phylum Chordata; class Aves; order Psittaciformes; family Psittacidae; genus Forpus; species Forpus xanthops. The sequence continues at coordinate 14,005 of JASSUY010008234.1, read as the reverse complement.
GCAGATGAAATAGTCATATAAAGGGGCCATTAGAGGACATTTGCAAAAAGTTAGCAATCACATTGCACCTCATTCAAAACAGTGCGTAACAGCCTCCTCCTTTTCCCTGGAGAGTCTCCAGAAAGTTAACTTATGAGGGTTTTAATACCCTTTTTCTTTTCCATTACAATTTCCTGAGAAGACATGAACACTTGGAATGATTACGTTATGCCTCAGCCTGGGAAGGGCAGTATTTCATCATGTATTTCACTGAGCAATCCTTTGAAGAAGCCTTTGTGGGTAATGCTAAAGGTGTCTTCCCTGCTTTTGGCCTGAGGTCACAGAGATGTTTGTTAGAAAGGAATAAATCAGCTTCCAAATTTTGGCCACACATTTGATTTCTGTTAAAGAGTCCTACCCAATGAAAGCCTTGCTTTTCTTCCCCAAATATGCTACTGTGAGTCTTGACAAAAGAACACCATGTCTGATTGTCAAGGTGTGACTGCTCTTGTTTAAAAATTGCTACAGGATACAAATCTCCCAAGATACAGGAGACCAACCATATAGTAGTTAATCATGCTTCAAGAGAAGAGGATTTAATTGTTTTCACTCAGATGTAATTTCACTGACTTCAGTAAATTCACTTCACATAACATAATTGTGGGTGTTACAGTGTATACAAGCTAGGGCATTCCTCGCAGCGCTCACTCAATGCTTCTGAGATACACCAGGCATAAAATCAGCACACTGTTTGTTACCTCTCTCACCCAAAGGGGAGTGGAGGAAAATCTCTCTCAGTAAGTATATCTAATTATTTCTAATTTTTTAAGCAAAACAGACAGACCTTAACACCTAGCTAAACCAGCCCCGACGCAGACCAGTGAAACTGCCCGAAGGTTTCAGCTTGGATCACTGAACCCAAAACCAGCTCCCCACTGTAGGTATCCAGAGTCAAGGTTTCCACCAGTTATACCAGCACTAAAGTGCCCAAATCTAACCCACTTTGCTCTGTCTCCTCTCTTCTTTTCCCCTCTCACTGGTTGCAGAGAAACTGATGCTCTACCACGGCTGCCCCCAATTCCCGTACAGCAGCTTGGGAGGGCTGGCAACTGTGGCTTATGTCTGTATTCCATCACAAACCAACACAAAACAAACCTATTTGATACTCTCTTAGTTAAATTATTATTTATTGCCCAATTTCTGAAATCATGATGAAAGATTTCAGATTCCTGGAAGGGACTTCTTGGAGGGGCTGGGTTTCAGAAATCCCTGAGCAACCTCTCCCTCCAAAAGCACAGTATTTCATGCTGGAAAATCAAGAAACAGGCACCCAGAACACTCAGTTGCTTTTCAAAACCTCTCCCAAATTTTAAACAAACCCCTGATATAAATAACATTATTTTAGAAACGTAGTAGTGTCCTGTTTCCAACCCCTCAATATGTAAAGCAGACAAACAAAACAACAGCACAGGGTAAAATAAAGCAGATCATTCTTTTAGCTGTATTACAGAGACTAATTGATTTTCCTCTTCCACTTCCCTTCCAGAATCAGAGATGAATGTGCCATGAAGGCTTCTGCTCAGTGAATTAAGCAATCTGAGTTATCTGAAAGCTTTCACACAAAGTATGACACTTCTGCAGACCTCCCATTAGCAGAATTCCAATTAGCAACCACTCTTTCCAATATATTCTTCTGCCACTGAACAAAGCAATTTAAATTCTACAATTCAGGTAGGAGAAATGCATAAATGCAAAGACTTTTCCTTTAGACAGTAGAGCACAATATAGTAAAAAGAAGAGCTAAAGAACACAGTCTGCATTCAGCGCTATTCCCCAGTTCAACCAGCTTCCCAACTTATTACACTCTTCTGTTCCTGTTTCCCATCACCAACATCCAGCATTTCCTACACAACACCAAAAGGCTAAATCCATACAGATATCATAATAAAAAGGCAACTCACTTGGAAAGGCTTGACAAGTTCTGCCTGCAGTATGATCTGCTGATCATGTCTGCAGCCTATGAATCAGTGCAAACTGCTGCCAGCTCCAGAGAGCAAATGGACGGATGATCAGGGCGTGGAATGAGATAATAAAAATGCCATTATCCTTTCAGGCATGCGAGACTCATTGGATGCTCTTTCCACCCCACAGGTTAACCATTTGGTCGGTTCTCCAGCTCCCGTAATAACACTATTTGCCTATTGTCAAGCTCATTATCTGTCTTGTATCCTCCTCCCTTCCCTTCACTTGCTTCTGCTCTGTGATCATATGATTTTATTTTTTTTTTTACTGTATTCTCTCTAATAGATCCTCTTTGCTATGTCTGGGCCCCCAGTCACAGAAATTCCTGCAGATTCTCAGCTGCTCAAGTTGACCAACAAATGCTTGCTTCCCATCCAGCTTTCACAAGAAGCACTGTTGTTTAGCAGGCTTGTCTGAGCACCAAGCAGCCTGAGCACTGCACAGAGGTGCCTTCACAAGTATTTGCTTGTAGGAAACTCACATTCCAGCCTGCCAAGAGATGATGAAGGGAGAGGATCCAAATATAAAACAATGGTCCAGGAAACAATCCTCCCTTTTGATCATAAATCATTGCCTAAGCATTTTGCAGGCACTTGCACCCAGTCTAACTTGTGAAAGGTCAAGCCTGATCAGATGGTTCAAAAGACTGGAGGGTGGTTTCCAAACAGGAACAAATCCAGAGTGGTAGGAAGCAGCTGCAAGATCCATTGCAGTCCAAGTAAGAACATCTTGTATTTGCAAAGGAATGAAAAATAGAGCTGGAGCTAAATCCAACCTAAGAGACTCTCCTCAGTGCTCTTCCATCTAATCCAGTGAATGAGGCAGGAAATAGAAATGCAAAGTAAGTAATTAAAATAGAGGCACCATCACTTACATGCTTGGCTCTCATACACCTTTAAGCCCACATATCCGAGTAAATTAAAACAGCTTACTATGCAGTGCTGCAGCCATTACACCCTAGGATCTGATCTTGTTAAATTTCATAAATTACAAGAGTGGGTGTGGATGGATTAATACTCCAAAGGGAAAACTCTTCGGCAAGCTTGCCCTTCTATGGGAAGGAGTGTATGGGTTCAGTAGGTGGCACTCTTACCTTGAAGTGAGAGCCAAGGCACTCTGCAGGAAGCCAGGGAGGATGCTGGATGTCCAAGGAAGTGTTAACCTTGACAGTTTTTTCTCAGAGCATGCAAGAAACCAACATCTGCATGTTTGAGGCATTGATACTCTTTTACGTCCTGTTCAAATCCTGCAGTCAATAGCCAAGATTTTTAACTCCCAAAATCTCCCTCTACATTTTCAAGGAGATTTTTGTGAAAAGGTACGAATTCTGTGCTTTATAGATACGTGAATGATTCACATATACAAGCTCAGAGTTTTTTGCACAGTAAGAAACAGGCCTAAAATACTCTAAGGAGTTGCTATTTCTTCACATACACCTTCTGCAGCCCCAGCACCTTGTTCTAAAGCACCTGAAAAAAAAACCTCCACTTTCTAGTGTATAAAATACACCAGGATTCTGGTCTGGAGCAGGGAAAGGAACAATAGTGCAGATTACAAGAAGAGAAAAGCAAGGATTCCATTTCTGTGATGGCAGAGAGATCTACAAGTGAGATGATGAATGATACAGCAGGCAGGCCATCTCCGTTTCTTCTACCCTTACCTCAAGGGAAAGAGGACAAAAAGGCAGTGCAAATGTGTACAGTCCTTAAAAAAAAGGCTGAGGAGCCAGCATCTCCATAAGTTCACATCAAAACAGAACTGATTTCCTGAAAGAGTCTGACACAAGATTTTTCCACGATTTTAGGAAAAAAAAAAGGAAGTAGAAGGAGGATCTGAGTATGTTCTAGATCTTTGCACTTAATAATCTATTATTTCAAAACCAAATGGTTGTTGTTTACTTTTTTCAGTACCTTAACTGAAGGAATGTTCTCAGTACAGTGTAGCCCCAGATGAAGATCTTGCATATGGAGCAGGAAGAGGCAAATCACCTTCCCTAGATCAATTATTCATATGGGCATCTTAAGCATGAAAAATAATGGGGGCAGGAGACAAGTGTCTGAACCTGCTTTCCTTGTATATTCTGATGCTTCAGAGATTATTATTTGGCTCCAGGACACCAAAACCCCTAAGCAAGACACTAAAAAGAGAAACTAACTAAACTAGTGCATTTGAGAGTTGCCATTCATGCCAATGAATTTGTCAAATGGCCTCATAAGAATGTAGGCTCATTCATTACTACAAGGAAAGAAATTACAAGGCCTTTCCTAGCTTCTCAACAGCAGCAAGATGAAGAGGAGGAAGGAGGTATGAGAGCTTTCCAAAGGAAGTTATTACTGGGAGGTTCCAACGTCTACTCATACTAACAATAGGAATGTACAGAGGTCATCCAGAGAGACACTTAATGTTTTGTCTGTTATTTTAACCATTCCCGCGTGCAAGGCAGACTGTTCAGTGAGTTGTTCACAGTAGCCTGGGAATCTTTTTTTCTTTTGAGGTTACAGTGAATTTAGAACCTGACAGGGCCACATGCACCATCCAGCTCATACCTTTCCATATGTAGCCTATACCTTTCTGTACCTGTTTTTCAACAGTGGATTTGCTGTGCCAGTCACTGCTTTTGCCCTGTTATTCAGACATCTTCATGCTTCTTTAGCTCTTTGCTTAGTCCTTTTCCAAGTTGAGGCAGTTTTAAAATGGGCAGGCAAATAATTTACAGAAATATATCTGATTTGTTTCAAAGACAGTAAATAGCTTACCCTGCACTGCCTCTCCTCTATTCCACTAGTCTGAAATAAGTAGGCAGACTTGCAGTGAATTTTGTAAAGCTACCGGCATTTTGCAAGAAAAACACAATTCTGGTTTTTATGAAAATCCAATCTATTGGTAAGAACAAGAAGATAAAAATATTCTTGTTTGAAGAATATTTTTAAGTGTTCCCTCCCTGGGAAAACAAAAGATGCCACAATCTCTTTCATGTTCTCATGGAGTAGACAAACTCAGTCAGCTTTTTTAAGGTCTGTTCTGAAATGCTCCAATACAGTTCACTGCAGGGAACTCAGTGTATACATCTCACAGGGTAAAAAGTATCTGCATTCACCCTCCTGTGAGATTTCACTCTAGGACACTGGCATGAGCAGGTACTTCATTTCACAGATGAGCAACACTTGGCATATTAAATTGTATGCAGCAGGTAAAGTCTGGCAACCCATACATAAGGTCTTGGAGTAATTTCTTGAGTACTCAAAAAAACATGGCTATGTACTTCATCATTAACTAATGCTGACTTGTCTCTTATTATGTTTTGGGTTTTTTTTTCCAAGTCCAGTTCTAAATGTCACAAGGAGATTCTGCCATTTGCCAGTGGTAGGTCTTCTGTTCCCTTACAGGGTTCAGTATTAAGAAGCTGCCCTATGGCTATGACATCTACTCTTCCCTTTATTTTTTAACTGTAACCTAAAGTTATGTACATCTGGATGCCAGCAACAAAAATTTTAATGTGTTCAGTGAAACCTGCTAGTAATACTTATCCAGCCATGTAAGTGGATATATGTATTAAAAGACTTACTCAGATTGGAGTATGTAGTTGTGGGGTTGGATATATGTATATGCAAATCATGGAGTCACATGCAAAGAGAGTTTGTATGGTCACAAGGACACATTATCATGTAACTAATGCCTTAGCAGGCAACTGAACTACTTTTCGCATAGATGAGTTCTGCAGGATTAGGAACAGAACCCTGTTACATTAAAACTCAAAATCCTGAATTTGTAAACACTTGAAATAATGCACTTCCCGTACTGAAGACCATATAGAACCCATGCAGAACTTAATCCTATCTTATGCCTGTTTTTCTGGGACAGGCTGTCCTTGGGTGACACAGGCAGAAGTTTGGTCCTCTGCAGGGAATTTTCTCTGACTGTCATCAGTTCTTGACATACTAATACTATCTTGCTTCTCACATGGAAAAGTTACTGACTGTATGTATGGCTGTAGCAGTAAACAAAAAAACCTCCAAGACAAGCATTAAAATGATATTCCAAGGATAACTTCCACTGTAAATTGAAACCTGACTAGAAAAACATATTTGATGGTGCTTGCATTCTCTATCAGTTACTTATGGGGCAATGCACAATCCAGAAATAAAGCAGCATAATATTTCAAGGATGTGATAGACTATTTCAACCAAAGTATGGCTTTTTTTTATGCCATATTTTCACCTCTTTCAAATAAACGCTAAGATCCAAACAATAACCTCCATTTAACAGCCAGGATATAGCTACCTTCTGGTAACTTGAGCAACTGAAATGGAGGAAACTGTATGAGGGAAGCATTCACAAAGGCTATCTTTACCTCCTCTCCCTATGCTCTGGCACTGTCTCTAGTGAGGGACAGTCTCTGGTTTCCTCCTGCTCTGAGCAGAAGCCCATTTCTCTCTATGTGCCAGCAGCAGCAGAGGTAATGACCACCATTCCTCCGTTCACTTCTGCACCCATTCTTTTGTGCTTTGTGCATTTCAGGGACACATGCCAATTCTCACAGCAATAAAAAGCACTCTATTATTTTGGCTGGCAATTTTTAAATTTGCTGTCTCTCTTGTACCAAAAATGTAGCTTGCTTGGAGCAATAACTGCTATTAATAAATTTCAGCTTTAGCAATGCAAAGGATAGTACTCAAAGCCCAGGAACCCATGACTGAGTTGTGGGACTTCTCCTCATGGCCATGTAGGATAGCATTTGCAGTGTCCACAAAACAGTTGAATTAGCTGACAATAATGTAGATAGGAGTTTTCTCTACTACAACTCTTTCTGGCAATAGTTAATTTCAACAACAGGTTTTATATGAAATTATTCATGTTATTTTTAATACATCAACATGGATGCTCTAAACATTATTATTCAGTTCAAACTTAGCCACAAAGGCCAGTAAACCCCACAATGAGGTAAGTGTGATACAAACATAAAGGACAGATGCATCTCTAGCTAAAAGAGGTTATGCCTTAATTTTGCTGCTGAGCAAGCACAGATGAAAGCCTAAGCCAAAGCTCCTTAACAGACATCCCAGTAAACACCAGTAAACTCATTAAGCGCGAAGCATGGGATCTATTCACCGTTGTGTGCCACCACATATCCGCGAGAACATCCGCCATCTCACTCCAGCCTGAAGCAATGGTCTGAGTCCAGGCTTCAAGCTTAATCTTTCTCTGCTGGAAGAGTTTATATAAATGTGTGTACAGGCACACATGCACGCAGCTCTGGAAAGAGAGGAGCATTTCCTGCTGGGCCAATTTATGGACACGTTCCTGCACTAAAAGCTCCTATCTTATGATACTCTGAATTTTACTGGTGAACAACATCCAAGCCCTGCTCGGGATCTCACTTCACAAACAACCCAATAAACTCAGCTAGCAAAAGCCACTCGAATTCCACCGAAGGCAATGACTGTTCAACAGCTTATGTCACCTGAACAGCTCAGAGTCATTCCAAATACAAACCTTGACTAGAAACACTGAGTTTGAGCCTTTCTTATCTCTGAATTTAGCTAAAAAATATTAAGTTGGAGCCTCAACCAGGACCCTGCCTCATGCAGATTGCTGATCAGTTATATTGCTATCTCATTTTTAATATTTAATATGTGGTAACGGCGCTTAGCTGTTTTGGAAGGGGCTTTATTTTACTAGTTGCACAGGGATTACTAACTAACCGGATGTTCCCAGGAATTTTTGGAGAACAAACAGTGTCAGTTTATTTAATAACTTTCAAAGTGAAACTAAAATCTTATCCAAATCATGTCTGCTCTGATTTAATTAAAACACACCACACATACTGCACTGCTCTGTTAATGATTAACAAAGTTAATTCAAGAGAGAAGCTGAGTCTTTTCTTTCCTTCAATAGCCTTCAGCCAGAGGAAAACTTCAAAAAACATTCCAAAAAAGGACCAGTTCAGTGTGATTTTTGCTAGAAGGGTCAACATGCCAGTATGCTGTTTCCCCCTTCTTCTGTATTTCTGATCCCTATAAGAATGCATGTTAGAAGGGCTGTTTTTTTCTTTCTTGACAAAATACCTTCCCTGAATTTTCTGAATATTGCTTGTTATTTGCGTCAATATGACACTCATTGGGTTTGACAGGAATCAGATTGCTAAACCCACACAAAAATGCTTTGGAAATTAGGGGCTAGTTATACATTCAGTTTCATTCAAATTCACTTTAACAAACTGGCAATAAGTGGATCTGAATCATCCCATCACCCCTTCACTTCTATGGTTCACACAGAGGTTTCTTCAGCATGCTAATCTCTATCCTAACTTTTAGACTCACTCACAACTGCTGTCTGATAAATCTCCTTAGCACTCCTGTCTCAATCTATTTCCACTTTTCAAGATGACCTAGCAACCCAAGAAAGTTATTCTCCCTGTGCAGCAATTCTTTCCAGCTTCTTCCAGGGGGGAACCAAATAGGAAATTAAGTAGTGTTAGAAGGGTAACATTTTGTTGACTGTTCAAGAAACAGGATACATCCAACATATTTTTCCAACAGGTCTCCTTTTGTTGAGATCAGAACAAAACAAACCAGAACAAAACAGAAGGAAAGGAAAAGGTTTCTTTCTTCACTTTCTTCTGGTCTCATGGAAACCTAAACACAAAATCTTCCAGCCTCACTGGTGCTGTTGTTATCTAATGGGATTTCCCTCTTGAAAGCAACAAAGGATCAAGGCTGAACACTTCCACAAGACCTGTCATGTCAGATCAGGATGGCATTCCATCAAGGATGGATTCTTGCCTCCAGCCATGGCTCATGCCTAATGGTTTAGAGGAAAGCAACAGGAAAATAAAAAGGGCAAACCACACTGCACCTGGTCCACTGAGCAACTATCTCCCTGCACAGAATTCCCTCTGCCCCCTGCAGGCAGGCAGCTGGGCTCTGATGCATACAGGCACTGCTGTCTGCACTGCAGGGTCTTATTGCACAGTAACACACATAAAAGGGTATCAAGGAGTTAAAATGAAATCACTATAGATGTACATTATTCACATAACAGCATGTGCATAAGGACATAATGATGTTGGGACTTAAATTACCCCGGTGTAATAAAAGACCCAGCTAGATTTTTTATTTGTTATTTCTCTGTATACCCAAGTGCTAGCACTTATTTCTCCACTGAAGTACCTGGAATCTATTGTAATTTAGCAACAAAGACACTGCATATCTACTTCTTAGCTCCTCCTGTGGCTCTCAGATCACACCTTACACTATCAGGATAGGTCAAGCCTGAGCAAAATCTCAAGACCATGATTTCTTCCTGTCTACACTACAAACCTTCAAGCCCACATGAAGGGGCTTGACCTGTCTGCAAAAGGACAGCCCAGTGTGCTTGAGTCTCCAGACTTCACCCACGCTACTCAGATGCCCTGGATAAAGACAAGTGCAAGCACTATTACAACCAACCATGGCCCAGCTGAGTGCCCCCTGAGCCCAACCCAAGATGGTGAGCAGCCGACACCATTGGTGGAAAGCCTTGTATTACAGGCCTAAATGCTTTAGCATCTGAGCTGTTAACCAGACAGGTGAAATGATGCGAGGAAAGCCTTTCAGCTCTGATCTTCTGCAGAGCACGCTTAAGCCCCAGCACCTGTGCATAAGTCTTGGGCCCCTCTGCCAATGCTAAACCATGAGCAACTCAGGAGGCAGACCCATGGGAAGAAAGAAAATGGGCAGCTGCATCCCTTTACAAAGTACATGGGTTGTTTTGTTATTTTTCTAGGTCTGTTTTAGTTTTCATTTTTAAACATCTTATTTAGGTAGACATAATTAAATTCATTTTTAAACAAACATCTATGCAGATGAAGTCTGTCTCAACTCTTTGCTGTTATTGTTCATGGACTTAGGAAAGCATCGTCATCCACCCAGAGGCCAGTGACTGGGGGATGAAGCAGCACCATGGTGTGACAAGTGAAGTCCCCAAGCTGTAAGACTGCAAGCTGATCCTGCTTCTCTATCACAGTATGGTTAAGTTTCTCCTTCAAAACCTACCCATCCATCATCACATATGATATAGGATAGGGTGGCATGCATTCACCACAACTTCTTTTCTGTGGGTGTAACACAGGAGCTCACATGAAGGCTTTCACCATGTGCCTAAGTAAACATCTAAGCAGTTTATCAGTCAGTTTAGTAAGAGAATGAGAAAAGCCTCACAGATCTGATAGTAGAAAAAACAAATAAAAGCGTTCACTTGTGTTAAAGGGAAACTTATGAATACAGAATTATTTCCTTCCCACCATCTTTAAAAGTCAATTGTTGGACCACTCTCACAGGAATCGGCATTCCTGTGCAATTGTCCTGGATCTGTCATGTCACTGCACAGTGTTCCTTGAGACTTGATTTAGGAAAATATACTTTTCCTAAATTTGTACTAGCCAGTAAAGTTTTTTCAGCATGCTTCAAGATGGCAAAGAAAGGGCCTGAACCTCACAAAGAACAGGCAAATCTCCTTTGACACTCCTGAATACAAAAGAAGCCCTTACTAGCTCACATTGCTGGGATGGTCTTGCATCCTCTGCAATCTACCACTAACCTATTCCCATTCAATTCCTCATATTATGATGGAAAAACTGTCAATAAATGGCTTAAGAGAAATGTAACCTTTTCCACAAAACAGCTGGCAGACTTGTCATAAGGAGATTTAAATATCATAGCTATCAAAAGAGTCAGTAATAGTCCAACTTGTATAGACAAATACCGACCACTGACTACAAAGAAAAATAACTTTCACTTCCAAAAGGCAATTCAGCTCTCCAGATGTGCCAAAAGCTGTAGCCTGGGATCTAGGGCTGTGGCTATAGTTTCGTAACAGTGTTTTGTGCCCTTAGAGAAGGCTTCAGAGAATCATGTTTTATGAATAAACTTCATGGGATGGGAAGCATTCCAGCAATTCCTCCTCCACAGGCTTGTATGGGATGTAGAGGTTCTGGAGAGATTAATGCATATGTAGTATTACAACCTTCCTCCTGAAATAAGTCATTATAACAGGGTCTTGCCTTTCCAGTCTAAACAACTCACATTTGGAAAGTGAGCATTATCATCATTCCAAAATGAAGGCAACTGGAGACAAACCTATGCTTAGATCATCATCTTTGCATTCACAGATCTTCTGACCAACATTTCAAGGTTTTCAGAGTCATAACTACCATCTCACTAAAACGGCCACTAGACATTTTTATTCTCTAAAACTCTTCAAAACTATTAAAATCATGTTTCCAATAAACATTGCAGAAAACTATGAAAGAGACAAATCAGAAACATTTTCAGAAACTTGGCAGAGTTTCAGACACTTTGAATACTCGAGAACGATCTTTTTTTCTTTCAAAAAGGGCTAGCAAGCTTTTTCACCATCATTTGTTCATTTACACTGAAGCTGCTGTGAAATTCTAAGCTTAAGGACTTCAAGATTTGTCCCTGTAGAAAGCAGAAATATCCCATCAGCTCCAAATGCCAATGTAGAGCATGAAAAAAAAAGAATGGACACATTAAACAGAATTTGTCATAGTCTGCCAACAAGTAAGCTAACTATTGATGAGATGTTCTGTGCAAAACTGATCTCTTCCTTAAAGTTGGAGCTCTTGAGAAGACTGTTTCAGGCTCTGATAAGCCAGACGCTATGTTAGCAAGAGCTTCTAAAGCCTCCAAATAGCTCAGAAATCAATTGGGGATCTTTGGGCTTTCCCAGTGTGCTCAGAGAGGAGAAAGGGAGCCAAGATGCGTACTTCTAATATACTCATTAAAACTGCCAAGGACACTGATACTTGTTCAAAGCACACTGCATAATGAAACCTAAAGCGATCTTGGGGTGGGTGGATAATGGGTTCATAACCAGTGCTGTGACAACATGGGATTCATAACAGGCGAGCAGGCTTCTTCCTCACGGCCAGGTTAGGCAGCCTGTCTGAGGGCAATGGTGTAACTGAGGTGGTGGTTCCAAAGGGATGCTGTCCACAGGGCATCCTGCTCCCTTCCTCCTTAGCCATGTATCCCATCCACCCATCCTTACACACAAGGGTCACCTGACAGCCCATGTGGCAGGAAACCAGCACCCTGAGCTCACACGGTGGGAGCTTGAGTGCTTAATGTAACTAAGACGGATAGGAAATACACAGCTACAAGAAACACATGTAGTTATATGGGTTTCACCCTGCACTGTGGCTCTATGTGTCTCAAGCAAGCCCCAGCAAGCCACCCCTCTGCACTGTGGAAGGGACCAACAATAAGTAAGTCCTGCCTTGCCAAGCACCATCGAGGACAGAGATTACTTCTGCATCACTTGATAGGATTTAAATGTACATCTGCAACACTTGAGATCTTATAAAAAACTAGCTGGCTAGACCAGTTCTGAACCCAAAGAAAATGTATAACGGACATTTTGGGGGTGTAAGAAACTGTACAGAAAAGAAACAAGCATAGTGTGATCCTTTAATGATATTTTATTCCTATCACTGTTGTTTGAAAATGCATTCCTCTTAAATGCAATCTCTTTTCAAAAGCCAACTTTGTCCACACCCTTCTATTTGAATCCCAAATACATTTTAAAAGCATACTTCTCAAACCCCAAACCCTAAACACTATACCTCTCAAACAACCAAAATTATGGTATGTTTTCTTTCTCAGTTCTTCCTTAGGAGGAAAAATATGAATAATAATAATAATCTCTACACAGGATAATATTTTATATTTACATTTTTATAATTCACAAAATCAAAATAGGGACACTTTTTTGAGACATTATAACACTTTTGTCATTTTTTTTCCTCTAAAATCTTCCCAGAAAGAAACTCATCTATGGTAAGACATAACATACAAAATTTCAGGGAGTACAAAATTCTTTGGAGAAAGTCAAGGGAAGTAGATTCAACTGGGAAGATAAGCCTGATCCTTAACTGTGACCTGGCTACTCCTCATGCACGTGACAGGGCTTAAGAGGTCAAATGTGGTTCTGAGAGGACTACGGCGCATTTTTTGTTTTTAGAAATTCTACACTTAATTGAAATGAGTGATAAAGAAAATGATTCTTTGATGAAGGATGATCAGGGTCTGGCTTTAGGCGTATTCTTATCAAGATGTCCATGTTCATAACCCACCCACCAACATACCAGAAACCACTGTTGGCAAATGCTACATGCAAAGGCATTTCCTGCATTCTGACTTTCTAGCTGAGGGCCAGATGCTTCACAATCTTTCCTTAAAAGCACAGCTAAAGGAGTGGGCGTTCAGAGCCTTGCCTGATCTTGCTCGGCCTATGTAAAGACCAGGCAGCACCCCTGCCATATGCTCAGCATCAAGCAGACAGTAATCTCTTTCTCATTCTCAGGAGTTTCCTAGCCCAGTAAAGAGAGGGCCAAATGACTACTTTTTCTACCTTACAAGCTGCATTTGTAGTTTGTAAACTAAACCTGATAAATTAAGTAGCAATTAATTGCAGTCCCCATCCACGTAGTGTGCAAAATATCATAATGAAAGGAAGAAAAACATTATTTTAAATAGTAAACAGCAGTTGAAAGGCCTAGAGAGAGCATTGTGGTTTACTTTAACCTACAGTATTCTCTACCTACGCCACTTCCAACAAGTTACTTCCAGCTTTCCCTCCTATTACCTTTAACATGTAATAGGATATTTACTTCTGTGAAATTCTCCAAAAGCACTTACCCTCACTTAGTAGTGAAATACTGTTTCAAAAGTAGGAGTTAGAGCCTTACATAAAAGGTTTTCTGTCTAAACATTTCTACAGGCAAAAATTATGAAAGTTATAAGTATTCAGTCCCTAACCAACAAAACAATCAAAACAAGCACAGGCTAGTAGTTTTGAACCTGCCAATACTGAATAAAGAATGATACTTTGGGCTGCATCAAAAGGATTGTGACCAGCAGGTCGAGGGAGGTGATCCTGCCCCTCTACTCTGCTCTCGTGAGACCTCACTTGCAGTATTGTGTGCAGTTCTGGTGTCCTCAAC
>JASSUY010008230.1:13389-26834 GCA_032466535.1 Forpus xanthops | reverse complement strand
ATGTTTCTGCACTTAAAATATGAGTAACTGCTGATTATTGCCACACTTAAAACAAAATTTGTCAGTGATACTACTTTAACACTGGCAAATGCATAGCTTCTAATGCATAAAATGCCATTTTAATATTTCTTGGCATTATAGAACAATCTCTTTCAGTTTTCCCAGACAACAGAATAATCCCCCTCATTTAAATAAATAAACCCTCTAATTTTGCCTATACAAGAAACTCCATGCAAGAGATTAAAACCCAAATCCTTTTTGGATAACAAAACCAAAGCTGGATTCAAAGAAAAAAGCTGAAATGTTTTTTTTTTTTTTATATTTAATTAATTTCCACCAGTTATCAGGGAATTCAGGGGGCTTCCAACAGACTGTACTGAGGAATATGTTTTCATTGAATGAGATACATTCCCATTTTTAAGGATATTGAAAATGCTACTTTATTCTGCTTGAAACTTAAAATTTGTGTTTAAGTGGAATGTTTATAAACTTCTAAATGCAAAACTGGAGCTTAATTGGTGCTTTATTGTCTTTTCAGAATAGTTTTGCATGTTTGCTTGTTCTTTTTTTTATATAGTCTAGCTACGCTGTAATTGAGAATTTCATAGATCTCAACTGTAGTTTTGGTAGATTTCATTAGATGTTACAATGTAGGTGTGACATTAATGCTGTGAACCAGTAGCAAAAATAAAATGACAGATAGATCTAATACTTCATAGAAAGAGTTCTGAATAGCAATCATAACAAAGCATGGCTATCTTATCAGGATGTAAGTCTCTACCTCTTAGAAATAGTTGCAGCTGCAACTGTAACTGCAATCTGAATGCTTGTGTTATATTTTTGGATTAAAGGTTTTATTCTTTTTCAGGTTCACTTAGCATAATTACTTCTATTCTGGATGCAAAAGATCTTAATATTAAAAAAAAGTTTAAAAAAATTAGATGCAACAGAAATCAACAAAATACAAACAGTTCTCCTGAAGACTAGAAATTGTTACCCTAGGAAGGAGGAGCTTCATCACAGCATTATATTTGCTTTGAGTTTCACACCTCCAGCATCTATATCCTTTGAAGTAATTTTGTAAGCCAAGAACAGGATGGAAGAATGGTTCAAACTTCACTTTCTCATGACCTCACAAGAGTGATTTTGTGAGCCTTAACAAAGAGAGTAGCTGGCAGAACCAATAGCATGCCATATTCTAGTTGATTGTAGTTAAAGGTACATCTATATCATCAAATTATTTAAATCCCAAGTTCTCCCTTGGATTCTGGTCCCTGGAATATTCACAATGCTAGTATATTAATTTGCTGTTAGATGGAACCGAAATACTGGAGAGAGCTTACTCCATGCGCTACTGCCTGAAGGCAATATTGACAAGAGCAGAAGATAAGCACATTCTCATTCTACATTGTCATCAGCACAACATGCAACAACCTTTATGTCCAAAAGTTTGTTGTGCCTTTCCAGGGAGTTTAACATCAAGTGATATAATAATATTACTTTGAAAAATTGTGACACAGCTTCTTGTTAATTTCACTCCTCTGAGCTGAAAAAAACTTTTCTTGGTTTTTTTTTTTTAGTTGGTTGTTTTTTTTTGGGGGGGGGTTTGTTTTTTTTTTTGTTTTTTAACCATTATCACATGAAGCCCAAAATAGCAACCATAGCCACCTGTCTTCTATGCTGAGTAAGCATGGCTTTTCTGCCTAGAAGAGGCTGGTTCTGAGCCACACATCGTGCAAGACACTTTGTAGGTGGAGCTATGAAGAAATTATCTAGGGATGATTTCTGAGGACCAGAATGAATGCCTTTAGCAATGCAGACATAAACACTGAGTGATATTGGAATGGAATTTTAGATAGGCGATTCTTCTGTATCTAACAAATCTTGGTTTTACTAAGGCAGACAATTGATAGAACTGCAATGATGAAAGCATTCAGCCAAAGCCTGAATGAGTTTTGCTCATGTTTTTGAATGACTCCCATTTCCTTCAGCTGCTTTTCTTATTCCTTAAAATAGCAAGTACCTGCTGTTCTTTATCTCCAAGGACTCCTGAAGGCTTGGAAATAGGTAAGAACCACTTTCAGCTAAAGATTCTTTAAGCTGATATATCAACATAAAAGGAAGAGAATGGCTATGAGTTTGAAGAATGAGCAGAAGAGGGGGGAGCTCAAAGTGCAGCTTTATTCACTTCTAAAAAAGGCTTTTTGTTAAAACTTCCTTCAGGAGGGCTCTTTTGCTGAACCATCCTTGATGATGCCACCAGTTACTGGTAGAGGACTCCTGTGATTTTGAGTCATCCCTGCAAAACTCTTTGCTGATGTATTTTTTGTTTTGTTCAATAACTGTTTGATGTAAGTACACTGCAAGGGAGCAGGGACTGCAAAGCTAGGATCCAGGCTCTCAGCCAGGTGATCTAGGATACAATGCACTATTTATTTGTTCTTCTCCTCCTCCATGACTTGTGTGGTTTGTTGCAAGGTAGTGCAGACTCAGTAGGAAGAGCTATAGTAAAAGACACCATAGTAAAAACCCTAGAGTTCTAACATGGTCCCAAAAAATAAAAGCTCAGGGATCAGTCTCTCCCTGGATTCATTTCCCAGATGAGGAAAGTCTTTAACATAAGTTCCCCAGGCTAGCTCTCCAACAACCAGGCTAGGTACTAAAATGTAAATAACACTATCAGCTGTTGCCACAGAAAAAGTCATCAAACTAATTTGATACCTGTCATGGTTTAAGGCCCTCACACCATGCAGCTTTTACTCTCTCACTCACTTCCCCCTCTTTCTTCCCCCCACTCCTGGAGGGATGGGAAAGAGAATAGAAAGAATGCAACTCCCACAGGTTGAGATAAGAACAGCTTAGTAACTAAGATATAACACAAATTACAGCTGCTACCACCAATAATAATACTAATGACAAAAGAAATACAAGGAAAGAGAATACAATTAATCACCTAGCCCAACCCAGCGGTGCACCCCCCTCACCTCATACCAAGCCTGACCATGCAGTGCACCCCTCCCCCCCCTTCCAGGTCTCTGCTCTCTGTTTTACATCCTGGGAATGATGTGCTGTGGTATGGAATACCTCTTTGGCCAGTTTGGGTCAGGTGTCCTCCCTCTGCTTCCTCCTGGCTTCCCTCCGGCTTCCCCTACTCCTTGGCAGAGCATGAGGCTCAGAAAGTCCTTGGTCAGACAAAACATTACCAAACACTAACTGAAAGCAATGGTGTTATCAGCACTATTCTCAGGCCCAAAATCAAAAACACAGTGCTGTACCAGCTACCAAGAAGGAGAAAAATGACTGCTGCTGCTGAACCATGGCAACCCATGCTGAACCCGGAAGAGATCTTTACTCTGGCTCCTGAGTCAATAGCAGCATTCAGTTTGCAGTGTTATGCAAAGTGGAGCCAAACCTCTGACAGATTCCTACATCCAAAGGTAATGGCTGGCTATAGCAATTCTTCTGTTCAGCATGCTAGCTCTCTAAATTGCCTTTGGAAAGCATATTCCTCACTACCAACTGGATAAAACCCCTACCTTTTTCAGTAGGTATAGACTGCCCTATCAAAGTCACTATTGACTTAACTGGCAACCTGAATCACATCCTAGAAATAAAAGTTTACAGACTATCCATATGAATTCAAACAAGACTAAAATGATGCTGTCCAAATAGCAGGAAGAACAGAGGTCTAACTAGACTACGCAAATAATTTTTCCATTACAGTTCTCTATGCCAGGGCCCAGAGAACCCAAGTATTTGACTGCCTGGGCTCAGGGCCAGCCTTCATGGTGCAGCTGTGCAGCCTTGAATTAGACAGCTGTGTAGAAAGAGCTGTATGAGAAAATGCTTTGACAAGTAGGGAACTGTTCCTTCAGCATGAGTTGTGCTTAACCTCAATCCCTTGCCTTTGCTCCTGCTGTCTTGGTTATGTCTCCCTGTTTACCTCACCCGCTGCCTTGTCTTCCTGTCTTGATCTTACGTGCTTGCCTTGCTTTGTCATTGTGCATGCTCTTAATGATCTGGAGTCTTGGATGAGCTTGATTACTCTCACAAGATCCATTTTGCTTTTCTTGTTCAGATACTGTCAAGTTCCTGCCTTACCTCCCTTGCAGTGGCTCTTGCCTCCCAGATCTCTTGTGGAGTAGCTGTGGCACATGGGCACTTCATTCTCTATCAGTGCAAGCAGAATTCTGGCCATACAATTAAAATGTTGTCACTCAGCAGTAGTTTTGTGCAGTACATTGTGCCTGAAGCTAATGATGGAGCTCAAGAAAAATTTTTAGCAAGCATGGAGCACATTAACACCCTGCTCAGCAAAACAAACTATAACAACATTGCTCCATTTAATCTTTTATTACCAACCAAAGGCTTCAGTTTTAGTATCAACCATTTGGATTTGGAAAATCCAGGTATCACAGCAATCACACTCCTATGACATGGCAAGGGAACCATTTTTCTGGGGGATATAACAGACGCCCAAACATTACACCAAACCATGATTCAGAGAGAAAATTTAAACATATATATAACTTGAAGCACGTATGCCATTCTCAAAAGTCAACTGGACTACTGGCATGGTTAAAAGCTAAGCATAAGGTTTAAGCACCCTTTTAATCGTGAACAAAATAGGAAAGATAAAGTGTTCATACTCAGGTTTGCTCAGCTGTGGAATGAGCTTCCAGAAGAGATTCGACAATCTAAAATCTGACAGCTTTTAGAATACTCTACTACCTCCTTTTTAAGTTTCTGTTATATCACTCTAATGGCAACAGAAGGGTAAATTTTCAGAAGCAAAGAAAGGAAAAAAAACTTGCTAAATAGACCTGGCTGTTATATGGCTACTACACTAATAGAAATTTTAAAATAGAAAACTGAAAAATAATAATGGGAAAGGAAAAAATGACTATTTGCTGAGTCTGCTTTTAGCTGTTAATACTTGCAGAAATAACCAAATTCAGCCTGCATTTCATAAAGTCCCTGTACTGTACTGCTACACAGAATACTGCTAAGTCTGTTTGTAAGGTAAGAGAGTTGCAAGGGTGGAGTGATTTAAACTATGACATGAGCCCCTTATTTCAAAACTTTTCTAATAATTAAAATGTTTTGCATCAAAGCAGGAAGCAATAATTTCCCATTTACTTTACACATTAGTGTGCACATAACCAGAGAAAATAATTACACCATATCACTCAGGTGATTTTATGTTTATGCTAGTACTTAGCATAAGAAACCTACTACAGTGAGTCTTCATTAGCATTTTCATTAATACTGCAGACAAGACAAGGAAAGAGTATAAAATTAGCTACAAAACCTCTAAGAAATTAAACACTTTGCTGCGTCTTCTGAACACTAAAGCATGTTTTACAAATATAATGCTGGATTCTCTTGGTCAGCTCTATCACAGCCTTAGAAACCTGCAGCAGTAACAAATTCCCAGCGTCATACCTCCCAAAATGACAGTCACTGTTGATTTTCTTGTTGGAGTATAAAAATGCAGCAGAACACGACAACAGAGATTTGTCAAGTCTTGCGTAAAGAGAGTGAACTTCAAACTGGTATATGATATTTTTTCACCTACGCATAGGCCTGCATTTCATTCACTCACAATGCTGTGCTATAAAGACCTGTCTTCTGTTTGTGATCCTGCAAGATCACATCCCAGGACTTCCTTCTCTGTGAGTGAGAAATCTGAGAGGTTTACCTGTGTGCCTAGGAAATATTGAAAAAAAAGTGAGAAAACTATCAGTAAACCAGTGTGGACCTTGGAAGACAGTGGTCTGTTTGAACTAGTAAGATTTCCTGGGGCCAGAAAAGTTGAGAGAAAAGGACTGCAAAAATCATATATGCCTACACAAAGAAGCAGGATTTTAAGAGTGAAGCAGCTTGGCCAGTTCATTCTTTTGACTATAGTGCTCTCATTTTATTAAAGAGCAGTAATAAGTCCTATAGCTTGTCATTCAGACACACCAGAAAGCAAATTATTTACCAGCATATGCCTGTCATCTATGGTACAGAATCTACAAGGAAGTGAAAAATTTTGCAGATTACATTCAAGACACAGCAGAGAAAAACATAGCTTAAGAATGATTGTAAATGTGCTAGAAGAACAGTGTGGATTGCAGAATGTCTTTTTAAACATCCTGTAAGAGTGAATTTGAAAATCTATTCCACTTCGGTTTTAAGAGGCACAGTTTCACAAGTGAAACATTCTAAAAAATCATTAACACTTATTGCTTGGAGATAGCTTGGGAATAAATTGGCAAATAACCATGTCTGTGCTGTCCATGGATCTGAAACAGAATTATCTGTAACTTATAGTATACCACTTAGGAGGTAGAGTACAGTGGGACCAAAGGGAATTGACGAAGGTTAAAAGGACCAAAGTCTTCAGTGAAGACTTAATAGACTTATTGATACACAAAAATGCAGAAGAACTTTCAAAATGTACAATATTGGTCAAAAAAAAGGACCATAAAACTGAGAAAACTAACAAAACACATCATCTTAAGTCTATGGTATGTGGAAGTCATAGTCATCACTAGAAATACATTTGCCTATACCAGCAAAGATTGTTTTGTAATGCACAATTACTATTCACATTATCTTGGTATTAGAGAACCAACATGCTACACTGAATATAATTGAAGATCACATGTAGAATCCACTGTGGTGATTGAGAATGGTACACAGATCAGTCAAAACTATGCAAAACCAGAAAACTTTAAGCTGAAGCTAATAAAAAGATTGTCAAAAAAACCTATGGAATACGAAGTAGATTCAAACCATGCTGGAGAACAATATCCTAAAACATGCTTTCACTGGGTGAAAGTTTGTACAAGTGAAAGCTCAGAAACAGGCCTCTTGGGTTAAGCAAATCAATGAGAGACATTGGTTCTGATCTAATGCACGTAAATTAAAATATAAAAAAAAAATTAGAGAAACAGCACAGTTAAGACTGAAATTTCACACTATCAGTAACAGAAGTAGAGGTACAGTTAATATACTTACAGGCCCAGAATGGTGCAGATACTATGTAAATTGTCTCTCACATGAAGTAAGATATGCCAAATAACATATTTTTAGGATAAAAAATAATATTTGTGAGGAATTTATTCAGAAAAAGAAAGCAACATGGAATTAGAACTTCCTATGTGAAAGTGAAATCACTGCAAAGAAATATGTCTACCACTAAAACATCATTCTAGGATCCAGAAAGTGAAGTTGAAACTGCAATTTCCACATAGTGCTAATAGCAACACTAAGAGGAACAATCCCAGTTCAGCTGGAATCTGTAAAGCTTCTTAAAGACTTAATAAAATTAATTTGCTTCTTAAAAAAATTGTAGGGGGTGGGGAGGAAATAGTAACATGAACAAGATCTCTTTTTGTAAAATATAAAGAAGTATAAAGGTTAAGGATCAGGAGCAAAGGAAATCAGGAGTGTAAGGACCCAGGAGGGCCTGAATGCAAAGAAGCTATCTACATGCATTCTTCTGATTTAGGTTTCTGCTTTAGCCAGAAAGAGCATTTCTTATTCAAAGTCCTGAACAGTTATTCCTTCTTTAAAAGAATCAAATGTCATCATGCATGCTTTAAGTGTCACACCAGAAATTTGGGAACAGTAATGAATGCCAAGACTCCAAACTAAACAGAGCTGGGAAACCATCCATATTTCTTCTTCAAATTGAGCACATCATCAGGCTCTGTATCTCAACAACTCTGATTCATCAGGCCTATTTTATTACAACACAGCCTACACATTGGAACAGCAGAGCCCTTTAACTAGAAAAAGCAGGACTATGAGGTTAAACTGTGAGGTAATTCTAAACAAAGGATTAACAAAGATCTTGCTCCTTCCATCTGTGCCATTTTTAAGGAGGTATAGAATCACAGAATCATAGAATGTTTTGAGTTGGTAGGGACTTTAAAGGTTACAAAACACCCCCTGCCAGCAGGAGCACTTTCCACTAGACCAGGTTGCTCGAAGCCCTGTCCAGCCTGGCCTTAAACATGTCCAGGAATGGGGCAGCCACAGCTTCTCGAGGCAACCTGTGCCACTGTTACCCCACCCTCATAGTGAAGATTTTTTTCCTAATACCTAATCTAAATCTACTCTCTCTCTGTTTAAAACTATGGCTCTTTGTCCTCTCACTACATGCCCTTGTAAAAAGTCTCTCTCTAGATTTCTCATAGGTACCTTTAGGTATTGGAAGGTTCCTCTAAGGTCTCCCCAGAAGCACTTTTACTCCTAGATAAAGTCCACCTCTCTCAGCCTGTCTTCATAGGAGAGGTACTCCAGCACTCTGGTCATCTTCATAACTTCCTCTTGCCTTGCTCAAGCAGGTCCACATATCCTCTGCAAGTCTGCCTTTCTAGCAGACTCCAGTGGCTTTCTGGGTTTATATAAACTCTAAGAAACTCTCACTAGTTTCCTCTGAATTCTCTGTTGCATCTGTTTTAGTTAAGTCTGGAACATGTGCGTTCAGACTCTGCTTAGTTGTTTTCCATTGAATATTTACACTGGAGAAATCAACTCATGCAGTTCTACCATTCACTACAGTTTGAATAATTCTGATTCACCAGGGTAAGTGAATTATTTCATTGTAGCCAATAGTTTTAATGCAGCTCTATTATTTTTGGTAGATTTTCACTCTGATTTTAAGTGGTCCAGACATCTCCAGGTCATTCCTTAAACATTAAGTTCGGTGCTTCCCATCTTCCCAGTTTAGTGATACTATCTCACATTTTAGGCAACAACACGACCTGCCTCCCACTCCAAGACCCGTATGACATGAGGTGTCAGGGAGATGACAGAAAACTGCACCACACTTTGGCAATGCAGAACATTGACTGTTCAGCAACAAAAGGAAATGGAAGTTCTATCCTCCAGCTACTACATTTGGGGAACATGCCCAAACTTTTAATGTGCTTACACCTGTTACATAGTCCATGATATGAAATCTAGCAGACAGATTATGGAGAAATGTACTGGTCTGAGCTTTGCCTGCAGTTTGTCAGCAGCAGTTGTCAAAATAAACTGTGAATTGGTAGATTAGACACTAGAGAGAGTCTGCATAGTTCTATAAATTGAAGACCAAGTTCAGAATAAAATAGCTATTTCTGTATTACCTATTTGAATAGGAAATACTTTTTCAGAGAAGTTTAAAATCTGGAGCTCTTTCTTCAAAATAAAAGATTTGATAAAAACAATAATTTTTAATCCTCATAAGATGAAAAAAATCAATGGTTAAGCAGGTAAATTTATCCTTTTTTGACAGTTTTTTAACATATGTACTGTGTTAAGTTTACCATAGACTTAATGCACACAGAACTTAATCAGAAGTAGATCACTTCAAACACTGAGGGTTTAAACAAGGTCTAATTATCTTTTTCTTAGTTAACTAAGTTTCTATTTCTATAACACCTTCTTCCTTTGATCGATTTTCTTAAATAACGTAGACATAGAATAAAATATACTTCTAAATTTTTAGCTTGCTACCCCTTGTTTTTTTGACAGGGAAGTCAGGTCACTGTGGTAAAGACAGCTACACAAGTCAAAGGTAACACGCTTGGGATCATTGTTCTTCAGAACTCTGAACATGTAATCAAATCGTCAGTGTTGGAAGACAACTGATCCTCTTCAGTGTCATAATATTAAATGGACTTTTTTAATGAATGAAATTATGCAGGCCATTAGTTCATAATTTAAATAAAGAATATTGCAGTTGAGATGTTAGTGTGGCAAAAGAAGCTTTTTTTGTAGTTGTGGTGAATGCAGACTTTTAATGAATAGCAACCATGTAGCTTATTCATCTCTTAGCAACCTTCCCATCTTATCTGTCTAAATGACATTTTTATCTTTTACCCAGAAGGCAGTTTTATGCTCTCAGTTATAAGTGTTGACTCAAATCTATGGATTCTTCCTACATAACTTTGATCACATGATAGTATTGGTTTTATCTGCTTGTTGTTTTCAGAATATTTCCTAAGTAACACTTTCAAAGCAAAATAAAATTAATTTTAATGCATACATTCAGGTCATACATTGAGTTGAAACCATATGATATAAATAATAAGATTAAATTTGAGAAATCCATAGTCAGTCTTGTCATTTTCAACAACTTCTTACTGCTGTTTTAGAGTTTCAGTCTAAAATTCACACAACTAGAATTTTTCTATCAGATATTTCTCTCAGTTCAGGTAGCTAGAAATTATTAAAGAAAATTACCCTCTTTAAACTATTAAACATAATCATTTGGATCTCAGTCAGTTTTTACTGAAGTCAACAGAAAATGTTAACTAGGATTTAGAGACAATTTTCCTTTTTCTCTTTCACTTATTGGAGTAAAAGGTGTACGTTCAGAACTTAGTGTTCCTGAATGAGAAACACCAATCTGAGGTTCTGCCTCCTCGTACCTCTTCCCAAGTGCCAGCATTATGCCTGTATAGCCACACAATGAGTTAGTTTGGCCAACTCTTGCATATGAAAACATATTTTAGGAAAATTATATCTTTCTAGATGAATCTTTTTCTCGGTTTCAGTTCAGCTGTACTATGTGTAGTACCAATGCCACAGGTGCAACTACATCGAAGAGCAAGAGAAGTACCATCCCATCAGGAGTGACCTGCTATTACACTGGTTTGAAATGATCAGGGAACTTCAGTTTATGCATATGCTCTTCTATCTTTCTGCTTGCCTTGGCAGCATGTTCTCAGCCTCTGCCTCACACAAGGGCTGTGGGTGTTGTAAGCAAAACTGACAGTCCTCTACCACCATTAGACAGAGTTTATTTTTTCACTCTCTGCTTTCCCTGTGATCCATGTGATGTAACTCCCATATTCCCCTGGTGCTTCTCTGTACCTTCTGTGATGTAAACTCACTTCTTAAACCCAAAAGGAATAAAAGAAAACAAAACAGAGAAATTAAAATTTCCACTATAAGCACAAATGAGCCTCAGAAGAAATTGACGGAAAGTGAGATTGGGCTAAAGGAAGAGGTAAAAAGTTGTAACTCCCTCTTTCAAGAGCAGCTTCAAACTATTAAACTGACCTAGTAATTTGTGATCTCATCCAAAAGACTCCTTTCCTACCACCCTCCCCAGTAAAGTAGTACTGGCCTTTAAGCATGTCTTGGATTCTTGAATATTGTCATACCAACATACGATCTGCAGCATACAATTGTACTAGAAAACCATTCTGCATAAGTGAAATCTGAACAAAATATATTTTTAGCATTTCATCAGCACTTACTTTTCTCTTCGAGGCTTTCATTTTTCTAAGCATCCTGGGATGAAGTTACTAAAGTAAGAATACTTTTTTTACACAAAGCCTCCACTTTTTGAAGGAATATTCTGACTTCAAAAGCGAAAGAACTTTGAGAAATTTCAATCCCCTTCTCTTCCCTGTTTTATCGTTCCTCTGCCACTGATGTGTGCTAACACAGCAGACCTTTGAATTTATCATTGGGTTGAATTCAGCCACCAAGGAACTAAAAAAGAAAATCATCTAGTCATAGGTACTCTGATACCTCTTGGATCCGAGACTCACTATAGATGAGATATGTGTACACTTTACAGGAAAACATGAGTGAAGAGCTGTTTAAGACAGAATGATGTGCACTGTATGGACCGTGGCTTGGGTTGGAAGAATAGTCTGAATTAAAAATAACAGTTCTGCACCCAAGCTAATGACTTCTCTTTGCAGGCTCATTTAACAGCAACCTGGGAGCTCTGTCTTGTGGTGCAGAGCTGCCCATAGATGTCTATGAGGAAGCACACAAAAAACAGCATAAACGGATTTTTTTCTCACAAGATAACAGAAATGCTTGGAAACATCCAGGCATTCATGCCCTCAAAACACCACTTACCTGAAGATGATTCTGACAGATTCATTCCTCCAGAGCTTTTACAGCTGCAGATGCAGACACTGGGCACTGTTTATCTTCATGTAGTTATTCTGATATTTCTGTTGTATGTAGAGCACAGGCATGTTTTTCATAATGCTTGTCTTTCTGACCCAAAGCCACTTTGTTTAATAGAGTCTGCAAAGTGACAAATAAACCCACAGCATGATTATCCCTACACAATCATAAGTATTAACTATCTGCTATTTTTCTGTAGCACACAATCTGACTAGATCCTAATCCCTTTGTCTTAGATGCCTCTTTGGATGTTTATTGACCTTCACAGTTAAGCTTGGGCTTTGTTGGCTTTTAAAGATATTCAGTAGGATGCATTGTGTAGTAAGACTCCAAGAAGGAAAGTCTGTTTGCATATCACACTTGAAAGCCTACCATTATGCACTGAATTCCTTTTTATATGCTTTGTGAGAAAGGACACTGTGAGATCTTATATTAAGAGAGGCTTTAAAGGCAAAATACAAGGAGGACAGATTGGTGAATTCTTTCTGATGGTAGCAATGTCCACTGGATTTGAGAATAAACAGTAAGAGAATGACTTTTGGCTAAATAATACCATAAATTACCAATACCTAGGATACTTATCCTACACTCTCTTGACAGCCAGCGTTGAATAGCAGTCATTTCTAAAACATAATCTATTGCAGTGTAAAGTAGATATTTTGGATGTCAGCTACAATTAAGATAGATTGCATCCTAATGTTCTGGGACTCAGTGCTGTCTTAGACTTGGTTTGGGGTTCAAGGAAAGAGTTTTCAAAAAAACTAGTTAGAAAAACTAACCTCGGAAGCAGTAATCACAATTTAAATTAAATGGTCTATAATTTAGGCACTCCATTTCAAGAGGGATGACTTTGAGCTATTTATTAAATCAGTATAACTGAAAAATAAAGGACAAGAAATACACTGGAAAGTTGGAACTTTTTTAAGTTGTTATGGAATTTCTAAAATTACAAGGTGAAACACTGCATAAAAGGACTTCATACTGTCTGTTCAGTATTCCAGAAATGTTACAGGGAATAAACAGAAACTCAAGAAGTTAAAAAATTAGGGATTCAAAAGGAAAAATAATTTTTTTTCTAAAAAGTAAAATGTGAATAAAATACTATAGGTGCCACAACTTAATCTAATTCAGCTCTTATAAATCAAAACAAATATTTTGTCTTGTACTTGAAATGTGAAAAAAAGAACAAAGCAAGCAGAAGCAGCTATTCAGAAGTAAGAATGGACTCATTTAAAATAATGTAGGTACGATCTTGTTGCGGTTTAAGCCAAGCTAGTAACTCAAAACCATGCAGCTGCTCATTCACAAACACCTCCTGAACTGATGTTCAGCCACCAAGACCTATCTGTTATGGAGGTTGCTTTTGAACATCTTTACATCGACATCTCTACTTAGCAAAGTATTAAACAGATGCCCCATT
Organism: Forpus xanthops; assembly: GCA_032466535.1. Lineage (NCBI taxonomy): Eukaryota > Metazoa > Chordata > Aves > Psittaciformes > Psittacidae > Forpus > Forpus xanthops. Next base: position 13,495 of record JASSUY010008230.1, on the reverse strand, counting down.
GTCATGGGTTCAGCAGCAGCAGTCATTTCTCTTTAAGCAGTAGCTGGTGAGTACTCTGTTTTGGATTTTTGGCTTGGGAACAGTGCTGATAACACCAGTGTTTATA